>BQNB010000929.1:3333-151953 GCA_026074375.1 Tanacetum coccineum
TAGTCAAGCCATCTCAATCAATAAACCTTGGGTAGGCGTACCCATCCGATCCAAATCATATTAAACAATCACATAGAAGTGGCGACATCAACACCCACATTTAGCAAACAATGAAACACATAGAAGACACATTTTCATGAAATTCGATGGCGGTGCTTCCGCAACTAAACATAAAAGATCAACAGGATCTATCCGAGCATTAAGGATTCAACACCCATACTTTCAAAGATGGCGATTTCCAATTGCCCCTCACTGGAAGATTATCATGATTGGTTCAATCCCACTACATCGTATCGGTCATCGGACGTATATACTAGGTAAGTCTAAACAATCCACGCACATTCACTAGGCGATTTCTCCTGAATTCCCAACTTCATTCCCTTCGACTTGTGGCGTAAGCCATTTTGATTGCCCCCCCATCCAGAAATGGTGACGGATGTCGCCATTGGGTTCCATTAGGGTTCTGATCCTTTCTCTTGGCTTCACGCAACTAGAGTCCTTTCAATCAAGGAGTAAGAATCACTACACCCAACCATAGGTCAAGCATTGCATAGGACTCTTCCTCAATCCTTGACTATCGAACACTTATGTCGAACAATGTTACCACTACCTTCTATTTCGGGGAAAGAAGTCTTCTTTACGACTATCAGTTGATACAACAAGAATAATTCACATTTAACGTAGGAAAATTTCCTCCAAGGTCATCGGTTGATACAAAAAAATGCTACACATTTGATGTAGGAGAAGTCTTCTTCTCTAGCCTTAGAGTTATTCAAATTCAGCCTTCACCCACTTTGGCAATCTTCTGACCTTAAGAAGATCCCTTCTCAGTGTTGGTATCAGGTTTCTTGGCATTTTATCACCCAAGTTTACCTTAAACTAAATCTTGCTATAACAGACAATTGATCCACTACTTAAGTGACCTAGACTCCGTAATTCCTCCTAGGTATACATATCTTGAATAGTCTCATCGACAATTCTCCATGCAGTTAGGCCAATGTGACAACTAAGTCGACACTAACGGCGAACGAGTTTGAGAACAACAAAAGGAAGGAAAGAAAGGAGTTTGAATTATGACAATCGACACGCGGTTCATCTCAAGTGTCCGAGTCGGGAAGGATTTCTTGCATGAAGATCCAGGGTTAAGGTATAAAACATTCTCTTTTTGAAAAGTTTCGCTTGAACGTTCGTTCAAATAAAAATTTTTAGAGGTGACGATTTTTTGACACAATGTGGTTCTTTCTGAATTATGCATAGGTGATCAGGCTATGCATAATTGAGGACCAAACGACGACATGTCCGTCCTCATCAAAATTTATTGTCACGCACTATACTTGCAAAAGTTGTCCAAGTAGAAAAGAAAAGAAAAGTAAAGTCCTTTGCCATGGGAGAAACAAATTTGTCTGCACATATTTTGAATATCAAAATCACTATTGAAATATTAAATTTTTGTCCGGTCTTGCGTAAAAATTTGATTGGCTCGATTAAAATCAACATAATTTACAGAGTGACACTCATTCAACTTTTGGTAAGTGTTTAAAATGGTTCATGGGTCAAAATCATCAATTTATAAAACGTCATCATGGCGGTTTAAAGCCATGGATCATATCAAGTATAAGGAATACCAAAACAAGAATAAAGGTAAACAAAGAAGACGCATATGCAAAAGAGTCTCTAACGGAAACCGCTAAACTCCAAAAATCCTAATGCCTAATCTGGAAATGATAAATGTATGAGGTTTTCGCTCATGGAAAGAATTTCGAGTCTATTTTCCAGAATTATAAGGCCCACTGCCTAGAAAGTTTAAGAACCTTGGTGAAATTACCATTGTACCCCTATCTATCAAAGCTGCCATTTTTTAGAATTTATCGCTCCACTAATTTAAGCGTATCTCCTAAACAGTGTGTCTGCAAAGGCCGAAACGACCGCTAAAATCTAAGTTTGTTCGATACCTAGAACCAACAGTTTTACATATTTAGGTGTTATTATATAAATTTTTGGACTTATTACTCATTTAAATTCTGGTCTTAATTTTTGACTAGTTTTATCCGTTTCGGCGATAACTCATTCGTCGGGCGTCGATATGACTCTATCCGAATTCATACATGTACTTAAGATGTTTATACATCTCCTAGCCCACTTTCCCAGGTCTTCATAGACCAAAACTATTTTGAAACATACCCAACAAGCTGCTAATCAAAAGTTGTTCTTAAGAAATTATGACAAATTTTTGTAGCTTACGGAAACGAGCGTAATTTAAAATATATTGGTGCCCTCGATGCGATCCCAATTGGAGGTGGTAGCCCTAAGAGTCCTCTACAGGTACCATAATTCCCTTGTGAAAAGTTAATAAAATTTATGGAGTTATACTCGTTCTCCTAATAGTATACCAGATTTGACTAGTTTTAGTAACACGGTGATATCTCACTCATTTGGAGGAGATATTGACCATCCAACTCGCCACATGCACATAAGACCTAGACCTATGTTTCTATCAAAATTCCCAGGTGTCTCATGACCAAAAATATTTCGTAATTAACCCCACAACCTGCTGGTTACAAACTGCCATAAAAATTCATTTTAAAATCCAACCAAACACCATCTTAATTCCTCAAAACCCCTATACAAAGCCATACCTCATTATTTAACACCCTTCAAAATTATGAGGTGAGTGTTCAAACTCGGAGTCGACTAGTGAATTTACCATGGGATAGACAAACTTATGCAAAATTTCGATATCATCCAAAGAGAAGAAAGTAAAGTCACGAAAATGTTTCGGAATTCATCGCATCACTCATGATGCCTCGAGAAATGTCTAGAGACCATTGTATCACTCAAAATGTCCTATAAGAGCTTTAGTATTCACATAAACAACTTTCATATAAAAATATAGAAGCTCTCTACAACGTAGACAAAAGTGATCGAAAATAGTCAACACTTATATAGATTACTTTTATATAAGTCAATAGTGGTAACCCCGAAGGCATGCAAAAACTGGAGTGGTCAATATTTATATAACTGACTGATATAAGGTAGATAGTAAGACATCATAAGATAGACGTAAAAGAGCAAAATCATAACCAAGAGTTAAATACACATTATGTAACAGCGATGCTTCCATCATATAGCGTCAACACTTATCATAACCCAAGTTTACGCGAGTAGCGAATATCAAAATATATATATACCAATACATCATAGAACAGACGCCGTATATACATATATAATTATTTATACCAAATGTTACCCACTTGTTACACACCTAGAATGCTACCAGAGATACCACAATAAGCATATAAATGATCGGGAAGGATGCGCGCGCGGATATCGGACAACGGTGAATGACTCGTAAAATTTTTCGAAAAACGGTTATAGTCCAGGTTTTTGAAAACGACCTAGTTCGCTATAGCCAGTGTTCTGATACCAATCTGTAACACCCCCAAAATTCGGAACTCAGCAGAATACAACATTGGAGTGCTACTTCATGGTTCATACACACGAGTTACAGAAAACGACCTCAAAATAGACGTTTTTAAAATAAGTATCACATTTGATTTTATTAAAAGATCAGAGTACACAGGTCCCCAAATAGTTTTAGAAAATAATTCTAAATAAGTCACAACACGACTCGATTTATCAAAAATCCTCTTATCGAATGTGAATTGTTCACCGAGTCCAAATCCTTGATATCCACGCATCGTCCCATCCAAGCAAGCACACGCATATACCTGAGATAAACATGCTAAAAACGTCAACAATAATGTTGAGTGAATCCATAGAGTTTACAATTAAAAGCGGAACACAAGCCTAGTAGCAAGATATTGTAAGCATATAGCAAAACATTTCGATCCATTATCGCATTGAGCTCGTGACACCGACACCTTGACACAGCATAAATCTTTTCATATGCTCACAAATTTTCCCCGAAACAAGGTATCATTGCCACATACCTACTCGTCTCCACACAAAACATCCGTTTAACAGGGTGTTCACCGTAGGATCCATACCTCGGACGGGGTTGTCAAACCCAATAGATCTATTTAATGTACAAGCGTCTTACCCCGAAGGCATAAGTTAACGGTTCACGATATTAGAGACTTTAACAATAGCGACTCATGTAGATAATTACCAAAAACAGTTCTTGCTTACAGTAAATGAAAATCACTTGTGTTCACCTTTTCAAAACAAGCATGTATCCCCATCGCGAGTTTATAAAACATTCAAAACATTTAAAAGTGAGGCTATAAACTCATCTTAATTTTGAAGACAAAGATCAACAATGCACAATCATATAATATCAACAAACAAATAGCTCAACTTTTCTGTTTGACTTTCTAAAATTGTTGTTTGACTTTTACTTTGACTTTTTTAAATTTTTGTGACAACTAAATAACATTTTTAAATTTTGTTTGACTTTTACTTTGACTTTTTGTATGATTTCTCCTAGACGTTGACTTTGGTCTTGACTCGACTCAAATTATTTTCAATCTTAACTTTTTCTACAGGACACGTAAATTAACATTCCGAACAACTTTCCTGTTTCGGCGGAAGGCCGAAACGGACAAGAAAATGACCGTTTTGCCCCTTTAATTTTATGCACACTAATAAAAAATACTTTTGTTTTCAAATCTTTGGTTTGATCTAATTTATTCATTTTAAATCGTTAGACTCTAAAATTTACACCGTAAAAGCGAAACGTCGTTCCGGACAACTTTCGTGTTTCGCCGGAATGGCCAAAACGACTCCAAGTGCTCATGAATACGTCGTATTGACAGAACTGACAATAATGTTTAAAGTGCATAAAAATAAAGGACTGATAACGTCCAAACATTAAATACGCCGTATGGTATGGAGTGGATATGCCGTATTGATGTATGGGAAGACAGACTCGATAAAAATTAAAATTACATGTCGGGTTGTCTCCCGGTAAGCACTTTTGTTTACAGCAAAGTCTTTAAGTTAGACTTGTCTTCAGCTTCCACACACTTGGTTCAACTCTTTCTTCTTAATTCTGCTCTTAATTTTGATAAGGTGCTAGGTTCCGTAATCTATCAATAAGCTATTGTGTTGAACTTACTGCCAGACTTGCTTCTATCATACACAAACAAATCAAAACATCATATCATAATATATGCAAAAAATGGTACCCTATTTCAAAGTTAAATACATCATGATACTAATAATAAATGCACAGATAGAAGTAAAAAAGATAAGGAGATAAAAGGATCATGGATCATGCTGCTGGGGAGCTGCGGAGGTGCTAGGCTCATCAATCCTCTACCTAACGTTGCGCCTCTGGTACTCTACCGGTGACTCAGAATATCTCGTGTAAGTCACACCGGCCATGTCCATCATCCGTGAGAGGCTAGTGACAGTCTATGTAGTGAACCTGGAAAAGTCATGAGCCATGCTATCCAGTACCTCTCTCTGACCCTAAAGTACCTCATACACACCATGTACCTCCTCCTCTAATTGGGAAATCCTCTCACCTTGAGTCCTAGGTGGTGGTGGAACAGCCTGAGGCATCTCCTTATCCTCATCACCACCTCCTGGTGCAACCGGAGCCTCCTCAGCAACTCCTCCTGGATCACCTTCCTGCCTAGCAGGTCCTGCGGGTACCCAGGCCTAAGTGTCTCCGATTACAACACAGATATGTAGTCGAACAAGCTCAGTCATATCAATAATGGGTAGTGCAGGGGCAGTAATCGTCAACCCTAAAGCCTCTTCTTTGTCAGGAGTCCAAAATGCTCAGCTAATCGAGCTACAAACTGTCCACCCAAGATAAGAGCCCCGCTCTTCCTCCTAGCAGCAAACCCCCTCAGATATCAGGCCAATAAGTAAGGGATGTTGGCCGATCCAACATCCATTCCCCTCAGATAAAATAAATCAGTCATAGTCACCTTCTCAGGTGCCTGACTCCTCCCAGCAATACTGCACATAATCAGCCTGTAGCACAGCCTAAGTATCGGATCCCTAATAGAAGTGTAAGACGGGGTTGTGCCAAGGAAATCTCCAGTAGATGAAATCTCAATCCATTAATCTCTCAGATCCCCCTTGTCGGGGATCTGCCTCGCACTCTCGGCCTAGTATGCACCGAATCCAACAGTCTCCATCTCCTCTACTGTATGTAATCCTAAGGCTAAAATAAACTGCCTCCAGCTCATGTGACGCCTAGCTCCTCCTGACTAAAACTGTAAAGCCCCAGCAGTATCCAAATCAAGCACCGCCTCTCCAAACCTGAATGTACTAAAGAACTCCAGAATGAGCTCGTATACCAATAGGACTCTAATATCAAATAGTCACCTCCAAGCTCGGCTAGTGAATAAACTCTGTCCATGAGCATCTAGGTGCTCCATCAGCATCTTACTACTCAACCCCTCGGCCATCAAATCTGGTAATCCCCCAAAATCGAATACCTAAACCCTATGCACCTCCCTCCTGTATATCTTAGCCAACCTCGTCTCAAAATTAGCTATATCACCCTCAGTATACTGAAATCCCTCAAACCTAAGGTACTAGTACCTCAGATCTCTAGGTGGAAGAGCCATGTCTATAAAATTAACAAGTTTAGTGCAAAGATTGTAAATTTCAAACATTATGTTCTGAGAGAGGATACGGCGTATTCAGAAATGGATACGCCGTATAAATATTTATAGTCAATACGCCGTATATATCTATACGGCGTATGGGAATCAAAATGCAGGATCTTTATCAGATCAATACGCCGTATTCATTTTACTAAATACGTCGTATTGAGGTTTTAGAATTTGGGTCAGAAAATTGAGTCCCCCCCCCAATAAGTCGTAATCCACGTTTAGTGATACGACGTATTTTCTCTGCTGATTAAAAACAAAAAGGGGTTTCCTTTTCTACCCATTTTGACCCATTATACCAAAACAATAATACTTGTTACAACTCTAAGGGAATAAGGGGAAACTTAATCAAAGGGTTCTATGGCAAAACATCTAATTCTCAAAAATTAAACCCTAACCTTAATCGAATTTGAAAAATGAAATGGAAGTAGGGTTCCTTACCTTGTCGTGATGAATCGAGATGAAATATATAAAACAAAGGAATTTTATTTCTCCAAGAAATCTTCGCGGTTTAAATTATCTAAGTGAGAGTGTAAAAGTGTGCTGTAAAAACTGATCCGGTGTAACAAATTAAGGCTTTGATACCCAAACCGATCGATACACTGTATTGGTGTTTTGTCCAATACGCTGTATTAGGGCACTTTTGGTTAACTAGTCAACTCAATTTAAGGAACATGGATTACTCCGTATAGGTGTTTACCTAAGTACGTTGTATCCGATCTTGAGACCAAATATTTCTAAATTTAACAGAGTAAAGCAAACGTAATTGGCCTCGTGCAACTTCTAGTTCAATCACCATCCTTATAATATCATTTAGGGTCGAACGGGATGCCAAACGGCACATACAAATTCTTAATAAGATTTAATAGCATCACGTTGACAAGATAATTCAAACCATGTAATACACATTTAATTCCTGATGATAAAGCATTTCTTCTCATTGAAAATTTTATTTATTTTTTTATCGTTTATCGTGACTTCCCTCCGAAAGATTATTTGACCCTTGTGTATTTTCATTACCCCCCCTGAAGATTATATCATATCGATTTCATTATCATTGTCTTTATCCGATTTTAGATCATCGGGATAAATTATGTTGAAAGGATATAGATCATTAAAGTACAAAACGTTTTGTTCCACTTCATCATATTCGAACAATGACGTTTCATCGTTCAAATCAAATTCATCGATATGTTGAGGGCTTAAAGTAGGTTCAGTTAAGAAATCTGATTTAGACGTTAGCGTATCATTGTAAACAATGGCTGGAAATTTATTCTTAAAATCTTTAAAGAAGTCTAAATCATCAAAACAACTGACCTTTGGCTCGGGTGATAGAAATGAAGGCACATTGGCTTTTTAATTATCGTTTTCCGAATCCGTTTTCAAATCATTGGCAGAAATTATTTTATAAGAAAATGATTTTTTGTCAAAAACTATTGTGTAATCTTCATCGTCAAATTCGTCAAACGATATTCTAAGGTCAATTTCATTGTTATTAAGAGAACTTACCATGGGTTCACAAAAGAGTGTTTCATTCGATGTCAGATTATCATTGAATACTATACCTGGGAATTCGGTTTCAATGAATCTGAGGTCGTGAACGACTTCATCATACTAGATCTTACCATACTTAGCAATTTCTTAGTTAAACACTTTCCTATGTTTTCGAGCTTTTTATTCCTCGAGCCTGATGTATTCTTTCATAGTAATGTTCAGTTTGTACATCCTGTAATAAACTTACTAGGAAAGAAAACTATCAAATAACTTATACGTCGTATTCAGCAAACTGAATACACCGTATCACATAAACACAATTAGCAAATAGACAGGAATATAAACTTATTCTAAACTACACTAATCCTAAAGGTTAGATCTAATCTAATGTTAAAAACCAAAATATCAAATAAAAATCAAGATTAAATTTTCACTCTCCGGCAGTGGCGCCAAAAACTTGATGTGTCGTTGTGTGGTGTTAATTTTATGATTTCAAGTTTTAAATTTATATTTTGCCGACTTAACCAAAAACAACACTTTAATAGGCAGTGTACCCAATCAGATGGGAGTTTTTTGGTAAGTAGGGTGTCGATCACTAAGAGCGAGAAACAATCTTTCAGTTTATTAATATTTTGGTTATCTAAACTAAGTTAATTCTATTCTATGTTAAACCTATGCTAAACCTATGTTAATCCTAATTCTAACGGATAAGGGGGTTTCAGCCTAAGAGACTGGCACAGTATTGTGGGACTAAAATCATCTTAAATACAAAACACACGCAATGCAAATTAACAAAAGATAGAAGATCGGTTTAGCAAATATAAAAAAACTGTAATTACTATTATTAATCCCAAGAAGAATGTTAGGTTTGTTTTATGTATGCAATAATACATATCTTGAGGCGGCAATATCATTCTTAAGAATAAAGGATATACTTCTATCCTATAAACCTAACCACACTTAGAAATCTGTCACAAATAAACAAATCCGCATAAAGCATCCTATTATGCTGATTATCATCAATTCTTAAGTGATTAAAGCCATGGTGATCTTGTTAAAACTAGCTCATCAGAGACTATTACCCACTTACGTGCTTAATGGCAATTCATTACCAGAAGTCCACTAACCACTTCTTTACCAATTAATTGAGAACGTACTCGTTGATCCCAAGTGTCCACCTTTGGTCCAAACTATAGCCTCACAATCTAAGGGCAAAGAGATAGGTCCGTTATTTGTGATCCTATTTGGTCTAGATGTATAAAATCACTATATGGAGAGCATCCCGCATCTAGATTACTTTTCCGTATAATAGATCCACGTTTGCATGATAGGTCACATACAAAAGCACGTAAACAAGTATAAACTGATAAACATAAACAAGCAATCAATGATAAATTAAGCAATCATAATAAACAAACTAAACATTCAGATCTTCATAATAATGGCTATTACCCAAAGGTATTAGCCTTCAAACATCATAATAAATACAAGAGTAATAATTTAGCCAAGGTAAACTAACCGAATTAACTAATGATACCAAAAACTAAACTGATTAACAAGAGTAAAGGAGATTTACGAAGGTTGTTTCCTAAGGAATTAATTTTCGTGAAGACCTCTTCATGCACGTTCTTCTCCTCTGAAAATCGAGTTTTATGGCTTAGGTATTGAAAATATGATTTAGCACACTTAAAACTCATTTTTGAGTTTTCTATTTATAAGGTCTGGAAAAAGGTCGATACGGCGTATCGAAAGGTTTCGATACGACGTATTGGGGTTTTCTTAGAGTAGGGACCACGTTTGTTATCTTCTAGAATCTTTACATTCTATAACTTGAATACAACATATAGGATTCTCTAGATACGGCGTATTGATCTTGTTTCCATTGTGGTCTTTTGTGAAGTGCATGTATAGATGCGCCGTATCTTCCTTGATGGATACGGCATATTGATTGTCAGAATCAGTTTTATTCATATTTCTTTGTTTAAGCTCAAGAATGCGTGTCTTTTAGTTAACTTTCACCAAATACTCCATAATTACTGCAATTCTCAAATACAAACGATTAAGTAACAATTATTTGCAATACTTATATAAAATGGGTTAATTACATAGGATAAATGATGCTATAAAAGTGACGTTATTTGATGTCATCACACCTTTATAGTTGATTTTTCACGTTATGGATATGTCTATTTGCTGCATGAAAAAACTTAATCTATAAATGCTCTCGAGGTGTTGCAAATGAGGTTAAGAGACAACCAGATAAAAAAGTAAAAATTGTAAGATCTGATTGAGTTGGGTAATATTATAGAAAGTATGATGTATCTAAACAGTGTCAGGGTCCCTTTTTAAAGTTCCTCAAAAGTCGCAACATATGTGCTCAGTATACTATGTTGGGCACGCCACAACAAAATGATGTGGCACAAAGGCAAAACAGAAAATCTACTAGTACAAAAAGTGGATTTGGTCACACATGGGAAAAATGGAATGACCATACATTCACATATTTATGTGGCTAAAGGTACCAAAATAGACAACATTTACTAATTAGCCACACATGAAAATTTCGATTGTGTGACCATTAGAACTGTATTGCCACACATTCGAACATTATGTGGCTAAAGGTAACTAGTAATATTATTTAGCCACATATGAATTTGGAACGCGTGACAAATACAAGTAAGCTTGAAGCATTAGTCACGATATACATATAAATAGTGACAAATATATGTCACACACTTAAACAATGTGACCAAATTGGCATATATGGTCACATGAAGTAATTTTTTATGTGTCTAAATCATACAATCAAGTTTTGTCACACATTATTTAAGGGTGACTGCTATCTTTTGCTAATTATTTGGCCACATATAAATTTGGGACGCGTGACAAATAAAAAGTAAGGTTGAATCATTAGTCACGATATACATATAAATAGTGACAAATATATGTCACACACTTGAACACTGTGACCAAATGCCATATATGGTCACACTAAACGTTTTGTCACACATTATTTAAGTGTAGCCAAAATCCAGTACATATGGTCACGTAACTTAATATGTGTGTTTAAAGTTTAGTTTGTGTTAGCTTGCCAAAAGCTAATGTGTATAGTCACATTTACTTCTAGCACGATCATGTGACTATATGCCTTTACAATAGCCACAACATATCACAAATGTGTGACTAAATTATGTTTATGGCCACATTTAAGGTGATTATATGTGACCAATATATTCATAACAGTCACATCGTGAAGTATTCATGTGGCTATTATTTAGAACAAAATGTGAAATCGGTCATCATTAAATTTCATGCTTTGTGTGACTAAATATTACAAAAGGCCACACAAACATAAAATTCATGTGACCATTGGATGATCAATAGTCACACAAAATACACATTTCTTCACTTTAAACAACATATGGTCACACTTATTAACACTTTTGGTCACATATTACAAAAGGCCACACAAACATAGAATTCATGTGGCTATTGGATAATCAATAGTCACACAAAATACACATTTCTTCGCTTTAAACAACATATGGTCACACTTATTAACACTTTTGGTCACTTCATGCTTAATTGTATGTGACTAAATACAAAAAAAACATGCTTTGTGTTTTAATATTACCAAAAGGCCTACCACCCCCCCCCAAACATAAAATTTCATTTGGCCATGGTCATGATGACATATAGTCACACACTTGTACTTCACTTTTAAAACACCCATATGTCACACTCTATTCACATTTTTAGGGCACTTTATGCTTAATTGTATGTGACTAAATACCCAAAACAAACATGCTTTGTGTGACTAAATATTACAAAATGTCACACAAACATAAAATTCATGTGGCCATTGGATGATCAATAGTCACACAAAATACACATTTTTCACTTTAAACAGCATATGGTCACACTTATTAACACTTTTGGCCACTTTATGCTTAATTGTATATGACTAAATACCCAAAACAAACATGCTTTGTGTGACTAAATATTACAAAAGGCCACACAAACATAAAATTCATGTGGCCATTGGATGAACAATAGTCACACAACTTTTACTTCACTTTAAACACCATATGGTCAAACTTATTAACACTTTTGGCCACTTTATGTTTATTGTATGTGACTAAATACCCAAAATATTCATAACAAGAAAATAAAAAAGGATTTTACACCCCACCAAGAATGCAATGTGCAAGTGCAATGTGCAAATGCTTGCTTGCAAATGTAAGCTGCAAATGCAATGTACAAAAGCAATGTGCATATGCAATCTGCAAATGCAATGTGCAAATGCAAGCTCCAAATGCAATGTACAAATGCAATGTGCATATGCAAGCTGCAAATGCAATGTGCAAGCTGTAATAACACACAAACCAGTCAATAAGCAGAATTAATAAGCAGTTTTAAAGCCGATAATAAGCAGTTTAATAAGCAGAATTAAGCAATTTATTAGCAACTTCATGACTCATCCGGGGCATAGCCCGGGTTTGAAAGCCTCGTATACAAACATATAAACCAAACAGGAAGTAAAAAAATTAATAGATAAAATGAAATCCTTCACAAGAGTATTTGCAGCAAAATAAAAGTTTTAAAAGGTTCTGCACAATACAAACATAACTCCAGAAACAAGTACAAAAAATCAAATGTTTATATGCTTTAAAAGAACGGGTGAAATATGATAAAGGTAGAGTGTGTAACATCCGAGAATTTTCGAAATTTTAAAAGAGATATATGTTATCCCTAAGTTGATTTATCAAAAACGAGCAGCTAAATCACGTTTTCGTTATTCGGACTCTAAAGCAATTTGATGTGGAATGACATTCCTGACAACTTTTTAGTTTTGACCGAGACCCGAAAACAGTCAGAAGGTGACTGAAATGCCCTCGCAAGATTTTAGAAACACAAAAAATAATTAAAATTATATATTATTATCACTTTATTAAAATAAAAATATTTAATAAAAATACTTAGCAATTAATTAAAAGGTTTGTTGAGAACGCGAATTATTCGAGTTGAAATCCATTCTTTTTCTTTTTCTATCTTCAGACAGGCAGTACTGTTCACAAATAAATACAGGATTATTTTTATAAATGTTATAAAAATATTTATGAAATATTATCAATGTAATTATCATTTTTTTATCAGAAAAATGTTTGAAAAATCAACCGGCGGCAAGTTTCGCAGCGTTGAATCATTCGTATAAGATCATCCAAACGAGGGTCCTGAACCGGAAGTTATAAAAACTACATTAAAAACTTACACTTTTAACCCTCAAGTAATACTCACTTGCCATTCATTTTTAAACTTTTATATATAAATAAAAGTTTATAACATTTATTTCATTTCCATCTCTTATACACACACACACTTATAAAAACACTCTCCCCTCTCCAAAATATCCGGCCACACCTCCCACTCTGGCCGCCACTTTTCCAGGCCAACCGCGTCGGAAAATACTTTTCCGACGGGATTTTTCCGTGGTTGCGAACACCAAATGTGATCTCATCAACGGTTTACCCGATCCCCATAAACCTCTCTTCGCCACGCGACACCTTGCCACGAAAACCTCACAGGCACCCGCTCGTCCCCCACCACCACCACCATCATTATAACCAACACACCACTAGCCCCGCCACCATCTCCATAGCGAACCACACCACCACATTCTCCTCACCTCCTCACACCGCCACCGTCACAGCACCATAAGGGTGCGTTGGGTTTTTAATATCAACCCGAGGAAGGGTTGCATTTTTTTTGCGTTTGGTCTATGATAACACTCACAATGGGTGCTTGTTTCGTCAGTAAACACGCCGAATGGTGTGTTGGTTTCGGTGATAAGCACAACGGGGGTGCGTTCGTTTGGGTCGGGTTGTGGGTTCAAGCCGGGGTTGTGTTTGATTGTTCCTACCAACAAGGGTGCGTTTGGGTTGGCTGTTCTACAGCCAAGGATGCTCTGGGTTGTTTGTTCATTGGTAACACACGTAGGGTGGTGGTTTGGTTCTGGTTGGGTTTAGCAACAGACTGAGTTTGTTTTGCTATTTTATAAACAGCTTAAGGGTGCGTTTGTTTACAACCGGAGTAGGGTGCGTTTGGCTTTTGTGAAGTTAGGGTGCGTTGGTTAGTCAGAAAGAAACAGTCTTGGGTGCAGGTTGGTTTTGTGGTAAAACAACCAGAAAGGGTATTGTCTATTGCGTGGGTGTCATGTGGGCAGAGGGGGGGGGATTGCGTTTGGTTTTGTATCCGAGTAGGGTGCGTTTGTTTGTGCCTCAACCCCAAAGAGAGTGCGTTTGGTTTCCGAGTCACAGCCAAAGGGTGCGTTTGGTTTCTGGAAAATAGCCCCCAAAGGGGTGTTTGTTTTGCTGCCAAACAACCCTTGGGGGGGTGTTTGTTGGTTCGGCTGTCATTAACAGCCGGGGGATGTTTGGGTTGGTTTGGGTTTGCAATAGAAATGGGTGCGTTTGATATTGCAACGGAAACAGGAGTGTTTGATTACCGAAAAAGGGTGCGTTTAATTTAAAAGCATTCGATTATTTCGTTTATATAATCGATAAAATGTATATGTGATGAAATCTGTTTAAACTTGCAACGTCTAAATAAAATGTGATATTATATTTAAAACGGATATTGTTATAACGTATAAAGCGATACTAGATATAGTTTAGACGAGTTTTTGAACTAAAAGGGACTTTGGCGCGTTGTGTAACGGATAATTGTGAGCAGAAAACGAAACATGAGATTCGGGATCGAGGACTTTGAAAAGTCAGACTTTGGTTTACAAAATATAACATTGTATATTTTGATTGTCGTTTGATATAAAACGGCGACTTTAATCCCTATAACGAGAAACTGGAGTGGGAAATTGGATTATACACTGTAAATCGAAAAATAGGTTATTTTTAATATATATTAAACTCTGACGGTTTATTAATTAAGGATTGAGCACTTTCGAGGTCGTTTAGCTTCCGTTAGCGAAACACGAAAGTTGTTCGTGAATGACGTGTTTACTTTGCCGCGAGGAGTTGTCAGTTTAAATTAGACAAGCGGGTTCAAAACTAAAGGTCGGTTGATCTATTACTTCAATAATTATATTTAAGACCATTGTTTGTGGTACTAAAACGAAGAGACTAAATTAGTATCTTTCGGTTAAATATTCCGTCATAAGCTATATTGGACGGAAAATAGTTGTTATATTCATATAATATACTAAGGGTTAAGGTTTTAAAAACAACGGCAGGTGGAATTTCTCATCTCATCGTATTTATGTATGTATACATATTAAAATATGTATTAGATTTTCGTCGTTATCGAGTACGCATCGTTGGATCGTATTTATACATGTATTATAATTAGAGCGACATATTTATAGGGTTGTGGCCAGAGATCGTTGCAGGTTGGTGTGATTTATTTGGATTATTTGATTGTGGTCTTTGTAAGGTGAGTTTATAGCTCCCCTTTTATTACTCGTTATACATATATTTCGGTTGTTGAGAACATGCTTATTTGCTAAATGCGGTTTACATGGTGATTACAGATTGGTTGCATAATCATTTAATAATTCGTTATGGGATACATTATTTGACTTCATTTTTTTGGTCACATAATACATACTTTACATTCGAGAATGATTGTCGGATTACGATTGATTGGTGCCTGCTGGGCCTATAATCATTTCTGCCGGGTGTCTTGGAGGGAACACCCCATGAGGGGAACACTTTATTTTTAATTCACTGCTCCGGGTGTTCTTGGAGGGGACACCTGTGGATGGGTACATACATGGTTACGTCAAGCGTCCAGGAACTGTCAAATCACTTGGAGGGGTGAGCTACGAATGTTTATTAAATAGATCTATTTGGATTGATAATCCCCGTTCGGGTGTTTCGCTTATCATTGGGCAAACGAACGAATAGCATGTTGCTCTGCGTGTGTTAGAAATAAATCTATTCGGATTGGACAACCCGTTAGGGTTGATTAGCTATCCACTGGACGAACGTTTATAACATGTCGGATTAGCGTTGGGAATACAGGGCCCCACAACAAATACATATGTATTCTCTACTTTATTATTAGCTTCGTTTCATGAGCTCTAGTGTAAATCGTAAACTTGTTTTATACTCACATGGATATTTACGTTGCATGAATATAGAGGCAATACATACTTATAAACATTTTGGTGACATTAAAATATGTCGTGCATTCTTTAAAATCTTTGGGATTTTTACATGGTTCTGTGATGATACTGTGGAAAAAGATAATTCATTTGAAACTTACATTCATATTTGAACTAACCTCTTGAACTCACAACTTTAATGTTGACACTTTTAGAAGCATGTTTTTCTCAGGTGAATTAGATGCTTGATTATTTGATGTGCATTGGATAGTCTTACATTCAAGTTTTTCATGGTGATGCAATTATGGGACAACTATTATTTTGATTTCAGAAAATCAACGAGATTGTTTTACAAATGACACATTTAGAGTCTTCTCTTGTATCGTGCAATGTGTATTTGAAGTAGCACCCAAGTCGGTATTCCGCTGCGTTGTATGATTTTGGGGGTGTTACAGATTGGTATCAGAGCACTGGTTATAGAGAACTAGGTTGCATATTTTACCCTAGACTATAACCGTTTTCACAAACATTGCATCACATCAAACATTTTCAAAGTGCATACACACTACTTGCTTATGTGCTTACATTACGTGCTGCATTAAGTGCTTACGTGACATACATATATGTAAGATATATGCTTGCATTTCCCTTCGCGTATATCGTACGCTTATTTATATAAGAGTTATTATATAAATACCAGAATATTTTTTTAAGACATTGTGGGTTGCACAATGGTCTCATTCTACTCGTCAGACATTGTGAGTTGCGCAATGGTCTCACTTCGTTCTCAGACATTGTAAGTTAAACAATGGTCTCTAAGGATATTATTTTTCTTCATAGCTTTATACTATATTGTATTACACGGAGACCGTCACAGTTTTGTTTACATGGAATTATGTATGAATCTAAGTATTACAAGTCTTGTATGGGCGGGACTTGTAATATGAGGATTGATATGATAATTGCTATGTTAACAAAGCCCGTCACAATTCTGTTTACATGGGATTATGTATAAATATAAGTATTACAAGTCTTGTATGGGCGGGACTTGTAATAGGAGGATTTATATGATAATTGATATGTTAACTCGTTCGTAAAGACTTTCACCTTAGTTACTCTAACCGAGTACTCGTTAACGATCTTGAAAAACTATGTGATTTCCCTGATAGTTTTACTCCCCGTCTCCGAAGACGAGTTTGGAACACTCGTCCCATACCTCAGTGTAGTTAGTAGAAGAAGTAGAAATAGAGGTTAGAACATTGAATTAGTGTTTGAAATAAGTAGAAGTAGTTTTTAGAATAGTAGTCTTAGCAGAACATAGAGAATATTCAGTGTTTTTTTTAGTAGAATTAGTGCATCAGTTAGGAATTGTTTAGTAGTAGAGATAGTTAGTAGAATTTTAGAGAATGTAGTTTAGAAATAGTAGAGAGATAAGGTAGGATAAGCATCAGTATATAGTTTAGTAGTAGGAGTATTAGAGAAATTTTGAGGAATATAGATTAGTTAGAGTAGGAGTAGATAGGATTATTTAGATTAAGTTGAGAGTAGGCTTATTGCAGATTAGTAGAGGAATAATTAGATAGTTAGTAGAAAGTTAGTATGAATAGTATTAGTTAGTGAAGCAGTTAGTAGAGTAGTAGGGTAGAAGGAGATATAGTTGAGTGCGAGATTCCAGGAGAGTGATAGTATAGTTTAGAATATAGTTAGTAGTTAGATAGTGAGAGTAGTTTAGAGAGTAGTAGAGAGATGTAGAGCAGTAGTTAGTAGACTTTAGCTAGTTTTAAGTTTTTTTAGTAATAGGAAAGTTTTTGGTTATTAGAGTAGTAGAAAGTTATTAGTATAGCTAGTTAGTAGTTTTTAGAGAATAAGTAGAGGTAGATTCGAGTTAGAAGTTTAGAGTAGAATAGTTAGATTAGTAGTAGTAGAATTTGATTTTTAGAGAGACTAGAGAGATGTAGTTAGAATATGTAGATTGAGAATTATTAGAAGCTAATTAGTAGTAGTAGAGTTTTAGTAAGTTAGTAGTTTATTAGTAGATTTTTTAGTATTATGTTAGAAAGAATAGTAGTAGAAAAAGAATAGCAGAAATAGTGTCTAGTCGTAGAGAGTAGTAGTAGAATTAGAGTTAGAAGAGTAGTAGAGTTAGTAGGGAGTATTTAAGCTATAGAGTAGAATTAGATAGTTCTAGTTAGATTTAGAAAAGAGCTTAGTTAGTTAGTAGATAGCAAAGACTTAAGGAAGACGAGAATAGTAAATCCAGAACACATGCATCGTTCAGTCAACACCTTGAAGTTATTGAGAGGTACAGTATTGCACCTGGGAATTATTAAGTAGGATGATTTTAATTTATTTATTTGAAAGGATTGGGGACGCCTCTGTCTAGGTAAATAAATAATTGTAAATCATCCGACCATAAGTTTATTTTCTTACTTACATAAATTTAGACGTTCTTTATGTAAATAAGAACAATTTATAATGAGATGGCTTAATGGTATCCGATATGACACGAGTATGAAAACTGAAATCGATTAATCATCAGAATCCGTTAAAAAGGGTTTCTTAGAGACACAATCGTGTCTTACTACTCAGCAAAATCTTAAGGCCTCACTTGGAGCTACCTTATCTCATTCTTAAGTGTTACTTTTGCGATTTGCAATCCTGCGATCACGAACTGTTCGTTTGAATAGAACTACTAGATGTTACACAGTTGAGTTAATGGAGTTGATTCGTTCCTCAAACTAGCGACAGAGAGTACCTTAATCCGCGACTATCGCATATGCTCTTCGCCGAGCTGCTTCATTCTTAAACTTTATTCTGGGAATATTGTTTCTCGAAATGTCCTCATTCTCGGCATCCCATCACCATTTGTTATAGTATTGACGTTATGGTCGCTGCTGTTGGGTCCTGGAGCGGTCCCGACTGATACAACTTTATCCAATAGGTAATGCAACTCCCCTTAAACGAGATAAACACCTATCGACGAAACAGATAGTTAGACTATTCATTTCGGGCCACTAGTAGGAAGACTTAGGTTCAGTATTCATACTAGTAACTGCAAGTAAGTTGGGTACTTACATACATAAGCCACGTTGATGTGAATCATCGAACATTACAGATAGTAGAAACGAGACTCCGTCCTCGGACATTTAGAGACTTATACAAACATACTCACGCGACTACACTTTCTTCTTGAGGTTTTCACTATAATGAGACTTTTCCTATACCGCGGTTATACCAGTCATAAGATCTGTAATGATATATTTTGAGATACCCATTTTGATGGATTAAATATCCTGGACAAACCTAGCCAAAATTTTTGGTAGATTGAGAAGTGTAGAAACACCGAATTTTGCTGAATAAAGTTATCAGCGTCTTGTTTAGAACGAGTTTATTAAACCTTAAGTCTTTCCTTGGTCACACAATCGGATAACACAAATTTAATCTCGGGACGAGATTTCTTTAAGGGGTAGGTACTGTAACATCCGAGAATTTTCGGATGTTCTTAAAGGAGATATAAGTTATTCCTAGGTTGAATTATCAAAAACGAGTAGCTAAATCACGTTTTCATTATTCGGACTCTAAAGCAATTTGATGTGAAATGATATTTCAGACAACTTTTCAGTTTTACCCGAGACCTGGAAACAGTCAGAAGGTGACTGAAATGCCCTCGCAAGATTTTAGAATCAAGAAAGAGTACCGGCACAAAAATAATTAAATTACATTTAATTATCACGTTTTATTAAATAAGAATATTTAATAAATTATTTAACATTTTATTCAGTACCGTTTGTTGATAACGCAAATATACGGGTTAAAAATCTATTTCTATTTTTACTTTTGAACGAGACGTAACCGGTTCACAAAATAAATAACAGATATTTTATTAAATGTTATAAAATATTTATGAAATATTATCAAGTGAATACTCATTTTTATCAGAAAAATGATTTGGAAAACAACGGCGCAAGTTTCGCGCGTTGAATCATTCGTTAAGTCATCCAAACGAGTCCTGAACCGGAAGTTATAAAAACTACATTAAAAACTTACACTTTTAACCCTCAAGTAATACTCACTTGCCATTTCATTTTTTAAACTTTTATATATAAATAAAAGTTTATAACATTTATTTCATTTTCCATCTCTTATACACACACACTTATAAAAACACTCTCCCCTCTCCAAAATATCCGGCCACCACCTCCCACCTCCGGCCGCCACCTTTTCCGGCCAACCGCCGCCGGAAAACTTTTCCGGCGAACACCAAATGTGATCCTCATCAACGGATCCACCCGATCCCCATACTCACTCTCCGCCACGCGCCACCTCTGCCACCGAAACCACCACCGCCACCCGCTGTCACCACCACCACCATCATTATAACCAACACCACCACAGCCCCGCCACCATCTCCATAGCCGAACCACACCACCACCATCTCCCTCACCTCCTCACCACCGCCACCTTCACAGCACCATAAGGGTGCGTGTGGTTTTTAATATCAACCCGAGAAGGGTGCGTTTGGTCTTGATAAACACCACAATGGGGTGCTTGTTTCGACAGTTAAACACCCGAATGGTGTGTTTGGTTTCGGTGATAAGCACCAACGGGGGTGCGTTGGTTTGGGTCGGGTTCGTGGGTTCACAGCCGGGGGTGTTTGATTGTTCTACCAACAAGGGTGCGTTGGTTTGATGTTCACAGCCACCCCAAAGGGTGCGTTGGTTTTAATGGCAGCCGGGGGGAGGGGGTATCGGGTTTGGCAGTCTCACAGCCATGGGGTGCGTCGGGTTGGTGGTAACCACCACAGGGTGCGTCGGGTTCGTGGGTTTGGGTAACAACCGAAAAGGGTGCGTTCGGGTTGGGTCTATCACCACAAGGGTGTCGGGTTTGGTTTGCAACAAAAGGGGATGTATGGTTGGCTGCGGGACAACCGGGGGAAGGGCGTTTGGATTGGTTTTGTAACACGGAAATGGGTGTGTTTGGTTTCACCACAGTTAGGGTGCGTTTGGTTTCGTGGTTTATCACCACACGGGGTGCGTCGGGTTTGGGTTGGTTTGGGTTTGCAACGGAAATGGGTGCGTTTGATATTGTGTCACCGAAACGCCGTTTGATTGTGTTGACATCGAACAAGGGTGCGTTTAATTTAAAAGTATTCGATTATTTCGTTTATATTATCGATAAAATGTATATGTGATGAAATTTGTTTAAACTTTTGGAATTCTACTTGGCGAATAGGATTAAGGCAGGTAGTCTTCAGGAAAACTTCTGGGAAAGTCCCTTAATTTTACTGGGATTTCTTCTAGTCATTTCTCGTCTGGGACCTTTTTCCATTAATTGGATTACGGAAACTTACACCTAGGATATATATTTTTGGTTTTTATATCAGTTGGATGAGATTTAGTCGGTTTTACTTTGGTACATAGATGATCTAAGTTCACAATTGATTGGGATGTGGACGACTTTATCGTCACAGATAATTTCTAGCCATGAAACTTGGATAACCCACATCCATACCATGATCAGATGTCGAAAACTATGAGTTTTGATTGAACATAAATCAATTTTGAAAGGTTCGTTTAACAAAGTCAAGGTGCAACCCTGAATAACGGTGTTTGTGCTTACTAGGTTTTCGTCAGCCATTTCGATATTGTAAAAGGTATCTATTGTAAGGGTGGAATATTTAGCATAGAGGCAAGAGATATGGATATGAAGCTTTTATCGGCCCTAGAATCAAATAATACTCTAGCTTGATGTTGGTTTTGAAGGAACATACCCATGACTATGTTCGGGTCTTGGTGAGCATTCCTATCCTTCAGCATGTAGGCTCTTCCCTGGGCATTGTTGTTGGTGGTCTTTCGGTACTGATTTGCATAATGCCCTTTCTCTCTACAAGCATGACAAGTAACTGTCACTGGTAGCAGATTACTTCTAATGGCTGGTCTTTTGTTTCTGTAGTTCTTGGTCAGATGGCCCACCTTGTTGCAAGTATTACACTTGATAGTGTAAGGTCTTATGTGATACAGAGTGCATTTCTTACACAAGGGACGGTTTCCAGTATACCCATTGTTTTCAGTTAGGGTGGCAGCATAAGCCCTGAAGGTTTCCTGTCTTATGTTTTATTGTGGTTGGTGATTATTGTAGCGGTTGTTGGTGTTCGTGTTACGGTAATTGTTGTTGTTGAAAGTTCTTCTGTCGTCAAACTTTTGTTTATGATCACTTGATGAATTGTACGGAGAGTGCCTTTGTTACTGATCCATTAAGCATTTGGCTTATGTTAATAGCTTCCTCTGAGTTTGAGGTTTAGAGGCAGTACATTCCTTTATACTTCGAGCAACCCCCGAGGCAAAACTTCCATTCATTTTCTTAGATGCTGGCACCAATAGTGGGAACTAGGTTGCCAAATCCTGGAATCTTCTCACATACGTATTGATATCATGCCCCTTCTCAGTAAGATGGTAACATTCGTGTTCCGTTCTTCTAGACCTCAGTTTCAGGGACAATATTCTTTATCAAAAGCTTTTTGAATTCAACCCAGGTAATATTGTAAGCTTCTTCATTGTTCCAATAGGTTGGTCAAAAGAATTCCACCAGGATAGAGCTTCTTCAATTAAAGTACCAGTAGCAAACTTCACCTTGCAGTCTTCGGTACAGTTGCTACGGAAAAAACTGATTCAGTTCACTCAAACCAGTGGATAAGTCCAAAATCTCCTTCTGAACCTTTAAAGTTGATAGGTTGGCAGCTCATGAACTCTTTGTAGCTACACTTTCTTGCTACAGGAAGCTTTCTTTCGCAGTGTTCTATTGGTATTGTCAGCATTTGCCATTGTTGCAGCTTGTGCTTCCAAAGCTGTGGAAACACTGTCAGCAACTAGTTTCTTGATGGCAGCTTGAGTCATGGCTGGTGCTTCAGATGTTGACGTCCTTTTGGGAGGCATTCTATCAACATAAGACAACACGTAATAAGAATGATATCACATGTTCTTAATAATGAATGCTATTTTGAACTTTAAGCATTTTTAATAATAGTAATATTGAAGTCATAGATACTTATTTGATATGGATTCTAACAAGCATCTGATTTATTAGAAGTCACGGTATGATTCATAATGATGACGACGAAGATGTAGTATAGAACACAGGATAAATATAAAATGGGATCACCATTGTATTATATCATGAACAACTTGCCTTTGTATTGTACATAGTCAAAATTTGACATGTGTTGTTATTTATACCACACATCTCATGGCTAGGTTAAAAGTTATAACTAGTATCTAATCTAGTAGTCTGATGGTCCTTCCTAGCTATTCTTGTGTTCATATATTGCATTCAGAAGACTTTCATTATCTGCTTGGTGATGAACCTGGATATCTTTGATGATTTGTTCTAGATTAGCAATCCTAAAATGAGCCAGAGAAATCTTGCCGTTATTTCCCAATTGCTTTCTTTGAAGTTTAGCAATTTGAGATGAGCCTTTTTGAGTTCGCTTTCTAGATGTCTTCAAATTTAGTTGTATGATCACCCGACCTTTTCCAAGACATTCTATTTTGTCTTCTATGTGTTCAATGCGGTCGAGAGAGAGTTCATCTAGATGATTCAAAATTTCCTTAATTTGCTCCTCGTGACGTTCCAGACTTGTCTTACGAGAGCTTTCTCCTATCTTAAATGCTTGAGGTAGGGCAGAAGTAGAGGAGGATGATCGGTCACGGCCTCGTTTCTTAAGTGGCAATAATTCCTCAGGAAGAAAGAATTCTTAAGGTTTAAACATTGGAGATAGCATTGAAGATGGAGGCACAATAGTTGGCGGTGGAATAGGTAATATGCATGCATGACCTTCATATAAGGGTCATCATGAAAAAGTGAAAGAGTTGGTGAAGCTATTGGAACTAAACCAAATGAGTTATTTGAAGAGCTAGAATAAGTTTTTCTCAGTGAAGCTGGGACATAGTCCAGTAAAGCCGGGATATAGTCTAGAAAGTTAGAGGAAAAAGCATCCTCAATATTGGAATTGGCGAGGTTGGCGAGAAGACCATCACTCGTTAACAACCAGCGGTTATAATAATAAGTTATTTATATAATAGTATAATAGTTATGTACTTTACATACTATTCAGGAGATGTAGTGGCACGGAGGACATTCTTGGATAGAAAAAGAAAAGTAGTTATAGTTAAGGTTTCAACCTTGTTCTCTATAACTGTGGCTCTTGATACCAGTCTTTCTGCACCCCACTTTTGACAAATATAGCAGCTGAAAGCTATTCTGGTGGGTATTATTTCATAGTACAACAGTCATATTTTAATCATGAGAAAACAAATTGTAATGAGAGTTTTGGAAAATTTAGTTAATCATTCATTTATTTCATCAGAGTTTTTACAAAAAAGTGAAGGTACCAACATCTAGAAAACATAAAGTTTTAAATGTTAACAGTTTAGCCACTCTTCTGTCTGTGCCACTCCGTGGCATGTGATGATCAATTACCTGAGTTAAAACTTGCTAAGATCAACACAAAGGTTGAGTGAAATTCATAGGTTTATGTTAAACAGTTTAAATACAAGTCATCATAACAGGTGGTTACGTTGTTATACACTCATAAGTGTAATAATTGCAATGAGTTTAATTATTATAGAAACAATTATTATTGCCCTAGCTCATGAACCGAAGACCTTGAGTAATCAATAATCAATAGAAGTTGCCCCAATGGGTGCCTATGCCAGACACCGTTATAGTGTATTCAAATGAAGTGGTTTTGGTTACCAGAAGTATAGTTCACCAAAGGGGGAGTTCTGTCCCATATAGATCCTATTCAAAGTATTCGCGCTATAATCCAAAAAGTAAATTAACGGTCCATGCTAGTGGGGTCTTAATGGCAAAGTAAGGACTTAGGCAAAATATTTCAGGATATGCTTACAGTTGGAAAAACACTGTATTCTGGGTTTTTAAGCATGTATCCCCTCGCGGGTTTATGAAAACATTAGGAAGATTAAAAATGACGAGGCTATGAACTCACTTAATGGAGATCTGAGTGATGGCAAAAGTATATTCAAGTGAAAGTAACAGTACGTCACGCAACCTGGGGTAATATGTCAAGTATTTAGTGTGATGGTTTATGTTTCAAAACTTTATAAAGTTTAACGTATTACTTGATTTATTAATTTATGGATATATTGTATCACTGTTCGGGCTATTATAATCCAGAGGCACTGTAGTATCGTTTGAGGAGTGAGGGCACTTTAAATCGTAAACCTAGCAAACTCGTCAAAACAAATACCAAATGGAACCCCTCACATGAATTTCCCTAGTAACGTGATATGTAAGATTTAAGTTTATTCATAAGTAGTTGATGATTAAATATATGTTAATTATATAACATAATGCGCGGTTCGTTTATATTAGCGATAAATGTTTCGGGTTTTAATAAACCGAGTCTTATAATATTAACTTTATATTTTTGATAATTTATATAAAATATTATATTTTATATTTTTAAGTTTGCAAAAATGGCAATATATACCCTCGATTTATAAACTTTTACAAGTTTAGTCTTTATATATAAAGTATAGACAATTTAAACCTTTAACTTTAAAACTTGGCAAAATTAAGTTTTTAGTTATAACTTTAGGAAAATGACATTTTCAGCCCCTCTAGTTATAAATTTCAGAAAGTTATGGTATATACCCCTATGCATGAAAACATTTACAAATTAAGTCCAAAATCATAATTTTGATATTTTTGAAATCCAAAAGAATTTTGCAGCTTATGGCTTATTAGAATAAGCTAAAATAAGATGTTCTAACGTAACAAAAGTTTAGAAAAAGGATTCGTTAGCTAGAAAATTAAAACGGGTCGTTTTAGGGTTTTAACCAAAAACGCATGGGTTTGTGAATCAAAAGCTTAAAAATGAGTTTAACAATGTTTCTTAGAAGACTTATTTAAGTTTTAAAATAGAATACGAGCTTATTGACTCGATATCAGGATTACTTGAGTCAAATTGGGTCGAATGAGGGTTTTTGGGTTCGCACGCCTAGTAACGACTTCAATGTGTTTCTTGGCTTCAATTCTAATCTTAGGGCTTCTCTTGATCCTCCTTGGTCTGGTTTAGAACTCCATTTGAGTGTGTATTGAAGTTTTGAGGTGTGATTTGAAAGAGTGTGTGTTTCGGTTATATATAGCGCTCGAATGGGCTTGGTGACCAAGTTTTGGTGTTTGACTAGTGTCAAGGGCTGTGGAGATAACTAAGGGATACTAGATGGTGAGTCTTGAGAGCTAAGAAACTAGATATGAAAGGTGGAAGGGGGTGGAGGGGGTCACGACTATCATAGGGGTGACAAGGAGACTTGGAGCTCAAGGGTGGTGATGAAGGTGCTTGTAAGGTGCTTGGGTGGCTGCTAGTGACATGGTGGTGAGGTCATGGTGGTGCTTGAGAGCTAGCTTGGTTAGAAATGGGTTAAAATGAAAGAAAAGGGGTGTCGGGTTGGTTTTGGTTTTGGCTTAGGGTTTTGAGGTTTTATATTCAAAGTTTTGGCGTCTTGGGTTTAGGATAGATTAGGGTTTAGGATTAGGGTTTAATGTTAGGATTAGTGTTTAGGATTAAGGTTTAACATTAGGATTAAGGTTTAGGGTTTAGTTTTAGGTTTAAAATGAAATTAGGGTTTTAGGGTTTCGTTTAGGGTTTAGGGTTTGAGATTAGGGTTTTAGGATGACTTAAGGTTTAAGTTTGGGGTTAGAAGTCTTGCCTTAAGTGGGTTTTGTTGTTTCACCAAATTGTGCTAAAGTGGTTAGGTAAGAAAAACTATAATGATTTTGGAGGTAAAATAACTGTTTGATTTCTTGCATTAATTGACTTATTCTTTGGGCTTTAGAAAATTCTTAACTTGTTTTGGTAGGGAAAAGATATTCAATGTTGTGCATTGTACAATTGGACCACATGCTTGAAGTTTGTACATTATTTTATTATGTATACATTACTTTAATTAAGGTTTTGATATAAATGTTAATGGATTGAGTACTATTTTGATATAAAAACGTTATAAATGGTATGTTAAATAGATAACGTACTTGGATAAAAATGATATTAAAGATATAGACTTGGACATATTAGGGATGTGTACAATGATATAAACTTGATATAGATGGCATTGGTAGGTTGCGTAAGATCGTTTTACTTTAGAGATGCAAGTTTACGTTGCATAATGAGATAAGCAAAATTTCCTTGTAAAGGTGTATCTAATAATAGATGGATATTACAGTGCATCTAATTTAATAGATGGATAATTACAGTGATGAAAATTATAGGTTGTTATAGTAAAGAAGGCAGTTGTTGATACATACATGTATCTTTTTGTATCCTGATCCCATTAATTTCATAACTTTTTTGGCTTGATAAATTTTTTCTACCATTTTGTTACCAGCAGGTAGCATCTTTTTAACAACCCTAGTAATTCAGTAAGAACTTATCAGGATACTATCCATAATTACCCTTAGCAAGTTGACGTAGTTTAACTATTGAAGACAACTTTGTGAAGTCAGGACATCCTTCGTAAAGAGGCTTCTCTGCATCAAATAATAGTTCTTGAAACTTGACAAGGTCATCCTCATCAAAATTATCTTTTGTAGCATTAACCATTTCTACTATTGTTGGGCCATCTGTTGGAATATCTGAAGCAAAATCCATGTCGTCAACAAACTCTATTATAGCATTAACAGGTTTTGGGGCACTTATTGATGGCTTATCCTTTTCTCCATGTTTACTCCACTTTGTGTAGCTTAGATCAATCCCATTTTTAAATAAATGGAACTGCACTTCCTCCACTTTATGCTCTATATGGTTTAAACATTTGGTACACGGACATGGCATTATAAGATGTTGTTTATTACCTGGTGGGTCGATGTTACTCATCTTCTACAAGTTGTGTACTGCATAATCAATAAACGCTGCTACTCTATCAATATAAGATATGTTGGTCCTATTAGTTCCCATCCAAGTCTTGTCCATGTTTATCTAAAGATAGTTGCTTTAAACTGGGATGAGTGTAACTTTTAAATTACTAAAACTCTATTGATTCTTAAGTTAGTACTGGTAGTATGTTTAGTTAAAACTGTTAGACTGATTTAGCTTATTTAAGTGCTTATTATTAACCAAAATCTGCTTATAAGTGCCTTATTTTGTTATTTGATAATCTGTTTTTAACAAATTAGGATCAAATCAGCTTGAAATGAAAAGAAAAATAATTTTTGAAAACTTTAAGGGGTGTTTGGAACATGCAGTACTAACCCATAGTTAGTAATGCTGGTTCTATTTTGGGATTTTTAAAGCTAGCAGTACTAACTCAAAACGAGTAGTACTAACTCCAAGTTAATACTGATAGTTAATACTGTTAGTACTGTTGTTAGTACTGCTGAGTTTCTCTTGCTTAACTTAGTTTAATTTCTTGCTGAATTTGCTTATTTAGAGTTAGTCTAGCTTATTCGGTTTGTCTTAAGCTTATTTGAGCTTATTTGTATCTCAGTATAAAAGTTTTAAGTGTTTTTGCCATTCCTAGCCTTTATGCCTGCTCTAGCTTATTTTCCTTGCTTATCGTTTCGTGCATTTGCTTATTGGGTTTAGTGTCCAATCATATCCTTGTCATATTCAAACATCGATTATCAATTCGTCATTCGATTTTTCCATTCAAGCCTCGTTGGGACATAACGACCCGGAGATACTCTATACTACTTCCGGTTTCATTGATTTTGTGGATTTTGATCCTTGTTATATATTTATATTTATTTACATTTATTTATATATAAAAAGGAGTAAGATCACGCGAGTCAATGACCATTTGTTGTGTGGTTGTAAAACCAACACTAAAAGACCATCCATTCTATTATCAAAGTTCTCATCAAAGTCCTCCCCTCAAATCCAACTAAACATCTTTTTATAACCTGCAAATGTTAAACTAAAACATAGAAAATACAACAGCAATACTAATATAGCAGTATCAAGTATAATTAGCAGAACTAACTATACTTGTCATAAGAGAATTAATTTATCTTGGGAACCCAAGCCATTACTGACTTGTTTCTACCTGTTGGATCAACATAGTTAAATTGCTTACAAATACATGATCCAGTATGCTTGTAGACATAATTTATCATCTTTATTTTAGGTCTCCATCCCCAGTATGTTGTAGGCTTAACAACATTTATCTCTTGTTTCCCAACAGCACTTGTCATCCTTTTTCCTTTAACAGTATTAACAGAAATTACCTTAGCGGTATTAACCATGTTATTCAAATTTATATTTTTAAGTGCTGTTTGTTGGTAAAAAGGTCTTCTTAATGGTAAATGTGACTTTTGAAAAGCATTTGTCCTTGGTTTGTAAAAGTTTGCTGCATCTTGCCGGCTCACATACCGTGTGCAGCCTTCTAAAGAAAGCCCATAGTAAGAATAATAATCTGAGACTGATAAAAGTTTGCTGCATCTTGCCGGCTCACAACCGATGTTGCAGCCTTCTAAAAGGTCAAGGATTTCCTTAAGAATGAATAATTGTATTAAGTATAGTAAATGTAATGTTTAATATTTAAGTGTGAATTAATAAATAGATCCCTTTTTGTTAAATTTAAATATGCTTTTGAACTTTGACTATTCTATTTTATAAGCTATGTGTATACGGAAAACCTAAGAGTTTTTGAAACCTAAGGTCCGTGAGTCCCGATACTAGTCTCTGTGGGGTGTCAAAAGCCTGGTCACTTAACTGCAAGGTTGGGATGTGCCGAGACGAAAGTCGCTACATGGGATGATCTCGCCTTCAAACTCATTATTCTCAGGTGGAACGTGAAACATAGAAATTTGCAAAACGTTGATCCATAGTTGAAATTCGAAATGGCATAGTCACCTAATATATAATAATTGTCGGGATTAAAAAGTTCACGAGTTGCAAATATGAGTAGTGATATCATCTTAACTAATATTTAACTATGATTTCGTTTTAAGCTTGGTTTGGAGCAAGTGAAAAGTCGGGGACGATGAATTTATCCTTTTTGGGGCATTCTCGGATCGAAATGCATCTTGTTCTATGATCCCTAAAAGTTATAAAATAACGAAAGTCAAATAAGTTAGTTAGTTGCTAAAAAAGAAAAATACAAAAAAATGAGAAAATACAAATATATGTGTATATATTTTAAAAAATGGTAAAGACGGGGCTTTTCGAAGCTATTGAGTCTTAACTTCCCTTTGATGAACACTTAGCTACTTTTCGAGGTAATTAGTCAAGGGGGATTAAGAGTCTTAGTTTTCTTAAGTGCTTACTTGTAGCATTGCGTGAGGACACGCAATAGTTTAGTATGGGGGATTTTGGTATGTGCTTAATTACACATACCTTTTTCCACTAAAACCGGACTGAAATGACCAAAAAAGTACCCAAAAATACGTTGTATTTGTATGTTTTCAATTATACTGTGCAGGAAACGGATATCCGACAAAAGGACGAAAAACAAGCCAAAAACGACAAAACCGAGCACGAAATGGAAAAACGTGGAAAAGACAAAGTCAAATCGAAGCAAAAAGTCAACCCAAGTCAAAGTCAAGTCAACCCCACAAAGTCAACAGTCAAAATCGGAGCCGATATCGAAGAATACTTAATAGGCCCACCCAAACCCATCTAATGGGTTGGGTCAGCCCATTAGTATGCTATATGAAGACCATGAGCCCAATCCCTTTTATATTTAACCACTAAAAGCCCATTATCCCTTTCATTTACCAAACGGGCCCAATTGATATAAATTGGCCCAAATCCATGATACTTAACGGGCGTTTACACCACAAGGACGAATTGTGCAATAAAAGTAACGACATTGAGGGACTTAAATTGCCAAGTCCTCAAAATGTTTACACACCACAAGGACTGGTATTACAATTTAATAAGACACTTTGAGGGGAAAAATTGCCAAGTCACCAAACTTTTCCCCTACACCCAGATATAAACAAAACAGACTCCTCACTTCCCGCCAAAAGCCATTAAAACACTGTTCACTGTCTTTTTGGCTTATAACCTGCCATAACCATCCAAAACCATCACCACCACTATCCCCACACTCACATGGCCTCATGACAAGCTGGCAATCCTCCCTTCACCCATTGGCTACTAAAAAAAGACAAGATTTCAAGGGTTGTGATGACTTTGAGTGGGCAACAAGCAAAATGAAGGGCCAAGATTGATTGAAGTTCTCTCCTCACTAAAGAAACACAACCAAGACTGAAGAAACACAAAGTTTCATTATAAAAAGCCATTGTAATAGTCACTTAGGTGTGTCGAATTTTTGGTATCAAGGCAAAAGCTTGTAACAAAGTTTGTACCATTTTTAATATATGTCTTTTTAATTAAATTGTCGTTTAAAATTTCAGTCTTTTATCTTAATTGTCTTTAAATTTCTTGTCACTTTACTTTTATGCAAATTTTATATGCTTTCTTTAAAACTTGTTATTTATCTTTCATTGCTTTTAAAAACTGTTTTTAATCTTTTTCTTAAGTGTTTGAAACTTGTTCTTCATATTCTGTCAAAAGAAAAGTGTTTTTCAGACTTAAGGGGGTGTTTGGTTTAGTGACCCAAAGTGGGTCAAAACTGGTTTCAAAAAGTTTTGGGTCACTTGGTCCTCTTTAACAAGCTTCTTTAAGCTATTTTAAACTGTTTTTCAAAAGTTTTTTTTGTTGTGTAAGTTTGTTTTAAGGTGATTTTCTATAAGCTCTTTTGAAACTGTGGGTCAAAACCAGTTTTAAAGAGTTTATTGATTAAGTTTTCAAAAGTCATTTTTAAGTATGTTTGTGAGTTGTTTTAGTTAGTATAATGCAGTAGAGTCAAGTCACTTAGGTTTTCTTTTGTCTTTTCAAAACTGCCAAGTCCTTGTTAAAGTATTTTTAGCTTTAAAAACTGTTTTTTTTTCATTTCAAATTACCAGCAGCTTAAAATTGTTTTTAGCTCTTAATTTTTTGAGCACAAGCTCACCTCAAGCTATGCTCCATCTGTTTTAGTTTGCTTTTCAGTTTTGAGCTCATTTGCCAGCTTATTTATAAGCTGGCTTATTGCACTTTTTCCTTGTAAATCCTCCCCTGGTGCAAACTGCCTGTTTTAACAGCTTATTTTTGGTACTATTTTTGTTCCCATCTTAAAACTTTTTACATTTTTAGATAGCCCCTAGGACCCTCTATAAGCCCTATACGTTTTAAGTCTTAAGACTCCCTTTAGAGTGCTTATTTTTAGGTCCAAAGTGTGCCCTTAGACTGTTTGCCCAAACAGTTTTGCCATCTAGCTTATTTTTTTTAGTTTTCTGCTTATGTCCCTTATCTTTTGTGCTTATTTTAGGATAGATTTGCTTATTAGGTTAGCCCCCTCCCCCTTCTGTTTTAGCTTATTCCATTTAGCCTTAGCTTAATTTCCCTAGATAAGCCCTTAGTTTAGCTCAGTTAAGTTCTTAGTGTAGTAAAAGTTAAGTCTGCCTCAATTGCTTATTCTGCCTTTTTCTACTTATCTTTGTGCTTATGCCTTCTCATATTTGCTACTTAGGATTAGTCATTAACTTATTTTTGCTTATTTCTTACTTATGTTTGCTTATTTGTCCATTAATTTGTTCTGCATTTAGCTTATTTCCTTTCTTTTATTGTGCATTTTAGTCTTAAAAGCCAAAAATTAGTTATAAAGTGCCTTTGTTAATTTTAAGCATTCTGTCTGTTTTTAAAAGCTTTTTTCCAGCTTATTTACAATGTTTCATAAAAAGTTAAAAAAAATGTTTTTTACAAAAAGGGAAGGCATGGGGGTCGAACCCATGACCTCCCCCTTTCACAACAAACGTCCCACACAACACACTCATTAACCAGTAGCGCCAGTAGGGCCATCTGGTTTAATGTTGCACAATTAAATTCTTATAGGCATTTTGGCCTAATAAGCTTATTCGAGCTTTTTAGCTTATTTCTCAGCTTTTTCGTTAAGCACTTTTCTAGTTTTTAATTTTCATAGGATCTTTATAGTATAATGCACTTTCCATGAATTTTTCAGAATTTTTTATAATCATTTAATATTTTTTATCATTTATTTTCCTTTAAACTGTTTTTTAATTATAATAAATTAAATAAAAATCAAAAAAATATTTTTCTTTTTTAGAAAATTTTATTTTATCAGTATGCACTTAGGAAAAATAGAAAAACTTTCGTAGGGTCATTTTTGCAAAATTTTACTTTTTAAAGAACGGGATTCGGGCCCGGTTCTCGTTTTCTCGTTTTAAGCTTAATTTACTTCCGTTTTTGGTCTAGTTTTCTTTGTTCTTACTTTTTAGTCACTTAGGGCTTATTAAAAGTTAAAAAATCATTTTAGGATTAAATTTCGATAATTTAGGTTTTTAAGTCACATTCGTTTTTAATTTACGTTCTCGTTTTCGTGTTTTAAGTTTAATTGCCTTAATTTTCATGTTCCCGTAGACTTAGGATTTCATTTTTATGCCTAATTTATGCTTCCCGTAGAATCTTAAGTTGTTCATTTGCCTTTTTATGCTTTCCCGTAGTTTTAGGTTTAAATTCCCGTTTTCGCGTTTTTCTTAAATTGCTTTTGTTTAGGGTTTTCTTTTATTCGTTTTTGCATATTATTCGTAGTTTTAGAAAATCAAACCCATTATATCTTTGATTATTCAAGCATCCAAGAGTCAAACCAATAACGTAACCGTCAATTTCACGCCTCGTCGGGAAATAACGACCCGGGTATCGCTTGCTTCCCGGTTTACACAGAGTGAGAAACCGATACTTCCGGTAATACTATACTATATATTTGATATAATTAACCCTAAAAAGTTGAATATCATTTTGGCGCCGCTGCCGGGGAGGTGTGTTGCGACAATATCGTTACGGTTTGACGATTAGTGACTTGAAGAACCTTCCTCGTGAAGTTATCATTCTCGTTTGTGAATATTTTCTTCTTATTATTTTAATAATTAAAAAAAAAAATCAAAAATATAAAAACATTGTCTATAAAAACAAATAAAAATCATCATCAATATAATGCTTTCAACTGAAGCATTATCATAATAAGTTCCCGAACAAAAGATTTAAAACTTGCCTTTGTGTCACTTGTGAAATACGGCTCACCTTTAAGAGATTAACAAACTATAAGAGGGGTATAAGGAGGGTTGTTCCGAGGAACTACGACCCTAAAGGAGAAAGGTTTTTAATAGCTCCGCGCTTTCCTACTCCTCCGCTCCTTTGTGCGTTTTTCTTTTAAAGAGCTACCGTGAAGCAAGTTGATTATCGGTTTAAGTTATTCAATCTCGTTTTGTCCGTTAATAAAATATGATGTTTAAAAAACTCAAAAATCCAAAAATAATCTCCTTTAACCTCTTTGCCATTTAATTCTTCTTCGTATCCCTCTATTTTTAATTCTTATGGCGTCACTCGATTATCGTTTAAATCCTCTTTACATGATTATGGAGTGTTCGTCTTGTGGAGCTTTGTACAATAAATCATGTGGTTGTTCAAAAGGAGGTCTCGTAGACAAGTTCGTTCGTGACCCTAATAAAACGCCCGACTCGTCTCAACGACCTCCTATACTTTGTGCAAAGTGTGGAAACCCGGTTGAAGGTCCATCTTGTCAAGGATGTGCTCTGTTGCGGAAGAAATTAAAGGAAGTTTGGTTTACAACTTGTCATGAAAATGGAATTAACCAAGACCTTCTAAACACTTCCGAGTCATCCGATGACGATACCAACGTTGTTAATGCTCCTCGAGAGCCATTCGTTGTCAAACAGGACCCCGGTGAAAATTCCTCGCAAAGTCCTCACAAAATTAACACAATTGTTGTTACTCGAGTGTAGGTGATTCGTTAAGTTGATGGAATTCTTGTCAACAATGCACTTGTAAGTCTTGTGGGAAAGGTGCTCATATTGGTTATAATTGTCCACCGAAAGCTCCGATTATCTCTAATCCGGAACCATGCAATCAAACCATTGATGAGCTCCCACAAACTTTGCCAAGTTTTGATCCGACATGCTATTCCGAAAAAGAAAATTCATTACCTTACGTTTCAAAACCTAATTTTGTTGATGATTCTCCTAACGTTTTCAACCCACCTCCACAACCTCCTATCTATTCTTGTGAATTTTGCGGGAACGATGCTCATTATGGTCACTATTGTATACCTTAAGTTCCGTTTATCTATCCAGAACCGTGTTACAATCAAGACTTTAATTTCTCGCAAGATTTTCATGATTTTCAACAACAATATCTTTGTTGTGAAAATTGCGGGGGTCCTCATGAGACTTTTCAATGTCAACCGATTGAATGAAGAGTATTATCATGATCAAAATCCGTGCTATGATTCTAATTCTTTCCGTTTTGACCAATTTATCCCCGCAATTTAATATACCGTCATTCATCCACGCTTCCAATTGCTCAAAATAGCCCTTATCAATTCTCAAAATGAGTTTCTCAATTCTCAAAATAAGCTTATGGAGCAAATGACATCCATGTGTGATATGGTTGGTCAATTTATACAAAAGAATGAAGAAGAAAAGCGAATTGAAGAAGAGCAAGCGGCTAAAGATCGATATTGGAAGATTCTCGTTTGCTACGATGATGACGATGACGAGGAAAGTTCTATACCTTTGAAAGATATTATTATTGCTGGACTTCCTCCGTATGTTTTAATCATACCCATTTTATTTACCAAGGAGCCCGTTGACTCTCTCATAATGAAGGATGAGCATCTTGACACTATTTCAGAAATGGAATCGGACGAATTAATAAAGTCTAGTGTCGAGAACCTTGTCCAAATCCCAAGTGAGTCCGAAGATTCTTCCGATGGTAAATGTGATTTGCCTCCGTATGATGATTCTTCAAAGAATCATGATCTTACTTTCTCAAACCCTCTCTTCGATATCGATGAAGATTTTACCCCGAGTGATGAGTCATTTTCCGAAGAGGACGTTCCAAATGAGAATTTAAAATTTTCTCTAATACCTCTTGATCTTGATGAAGAATCACTTCTTTTTTTTTTTTCTTCTATTTCACTAAGGTTGATCCAAATTGATGATGAGGTGTTAGAAAATACCAATTCAATTCCACAGGGAATTGAATATCTTTGTTTTAATGCCGAATCCGATCTTTTAGAATCTTCGCTTCATCGAGATACTTCGATTAATGATTCTCAAAACATCGATTCTCTTCTTGGTGGGGGGGGGGGGGGGGGGGGGGGGGGGGGGGGGGGGGGGGGGGGGGGCGGAGTTCACCAGTAAACTCCACTCTTCCACTCAATGTCACGGGGAATTGATGATATCAACCTTGAATCCGGAGGGAGATACTTTGTTTTTGGAAAGTTTGCTTTACCATAACTCTTCTCCCCGCCCTCCAAAAGAATTTAATTCTGAAAATCCTATCGAGTCTTTCTCTCCATCTCCTATACCGGTCGAGGATAGTGACTCTCTTATGGAGGAGATTGACATTTTTCTTGATGATGATGACTCAATACCACCAGGTATTGAGAGTGATGATTTTGACTCGGAAGATGACGATAATTCTACCTCCTGTCCCAAGTTTGAATCATTTCATGTTGATTATCCCAATTCGGGAGATTCAACCATTGATGTGGTGGAAGACATCCCCGTTGATGTGCCTAATATTTTGCCCACCCATCCCACCCTACAATTGGATTTCGACTTCATTCCTTCTCATAATGATCTCAGATCTGATCTTGATAATTCTTCTCCTTCTGAAGATAGAAACAAGATTTACGATCCGGGGATATGCATTGAAGTCGAAGCTACGAGATTTCTTTCTACTCTTTCTCCCGTGATTGATACTTTACTTCCATTTTCATCCGTAAATGAAGAAAAAAAGTTTTCAAACACGGTGTTCTTGCTTCTAAGGAGAAATCTCCTTCTTCTCCATCACATCAGGGCTTGAAAGCTTCCAAGCTGTTTCATCAGAAAAGCCCGATGTTGATTTCTGGAGACAACACTCCAAATTTGGGTGTTCGTCATCCCCATTTCTATCCCCCTTGACAAAAGTATGGGGGATTAGGTCAAGCTAAGTGACCTAAAACAAGCGCTTCGTGGGTGGCAACCCATGCTTATCCATTCTATCTTCTTTTATTTGCTAATAAGTGTTTTGTTGTGATGAGGCTCGCTCTTTCCTTTTCCATGTTTTGTGTTTTGTGTTGTATGTCCAGGATGTCCCGGATTTTTGAAGCCTCTCGTGCTCGCGGTTTTTGTCCTTCGATCACAAGAGCTTCACATCCTCAGCTTCATTTGGGAATCCGATATCCTAATCTTATCGACTAACGTTTATCTTTAAGCATAATTCATAAACGACTTAAGATTTACGTAGAGACCCTTAATTAAAAACATTGTGTCAATGTTTAGTTTAAGTAATGGGGGGATCTTCGATTTGATTGTGCCTGCAGTCGTTGTTTTCGCGTAATCCCGTTTTTACCACCAAAATTTTTGAAAAATACCAAAAAAATGAAAAAATTTAAAAATTTTCAAAAATAAAATAAGTGTTTTGTCACAATTTTGACTTTCCTGCTGGGTAGAATAAGAGTAAATTTTGACTCGATCGAGCGTGTTGAGCTCTAGCTTGTTCCTTAACTTTTAGACTAAGCATTCGCAAATATTCGCGAAGAACGAAAAATGATAGTGTTAATTATGAGTGAGATGCTAAACAAGGATTATTTGGAAATCTTAAGAGCTCATGTGTGTAATTTGTGGCTTTTTCTCCCATAAGCTCTTAACCTGATTTATTATTGTGCTACTTTTGGAGATTAAACTTAAATCAATAATTTTTATGTAGTATATAGCAAAAACTTTAGCCTTAGTTCAAATTTATACTTGAATTTTTCAAAAAGAAGTCTTCCCTATATTAAAAAAAATGATGATGATGAAAAATAAAAAATATAATAAATATAAACTGTGGGCTGATAAAAGTTTGCTGTATCTTGCCGGCTCACAACCGATGTTACAACCTTCTAAAGAAAGCCCATAGTAAGAATAAAAATCCGAGACTGATAAAAGTTTGCTGCATCTTGCCGGCTCACAACCGATGTTGCAGCCTTCTAAAAGGTCGAAGGTTACAATTGCATAAGTGTTTAATATTAAGTGTGAATTAATAAATAAAAGATCTCTTTTTGTTAAATTCAAATATGCTTTTGAACTTTGGCTATTCTATTTTATAAGCTATGTGTATACGAGAAACCTGAGAGTTTTTGAAACCAAAGGTCCGTGAGTCCCGATACTAGTCTCTGTGAGGTGTCAAAAGCCTGGTCACTTAGCCGCAAGGTTGGGATGTGCCGAGACGAAAGTCGCTACATGGGATGATCTCGCCTTCAAACTCAATATTCTCAGGTGAAACGTGAATCATAGAATTTTGCATAATAAACGTTGATCCATGGTTGAAATTCGAAATAGCACAGTCACCTTAATATAATAATTGTCAGGAGTGAAAAGTTTACAAGTTGCAAATATGAGTAGTGTTAGCATCTATACTTGTATTTAACGGTGATTTTGTTTTAAGCTTGGTTTGGAATAAGTGAAAAATCACGGACGATGTATTGATCCATTTTGGGGCATTTTAGGATTGAAATGCGTCTTATTCAATGATCCCAAATGTTAATAACGAAAGTCAAATAAGTTAGTTAGTTGCTATAAAGAAAAGTAAAAAAAAATGAGAAAAATGAAAAAAATACAAAAATATTAGTGTTAGTTAGTGTAAATATAAAAAATTGTAAAAATAGGGGCTTGTCGAAGCTATTGATTCTTTTTTTCCCTTGATGAACACTTAGCTACTTTTCGAGGTTATTAGTCGAGGGGGATTAAGATTCTTAGTTTTCGTAAGTACTTACTTCATAGCATTGCGTGAGGACACGCAATAGTTTAGTATGGGGGATTTTGGTATGTGCTTAATTACACATACCCTTTTCCACTAAAACCGGACTGAAATGACCAAAAACGTACCCAAAAATACCTTGTATTTGTACGTTTTCAATTATATTGTGCAGGAAACGGATATTCGACAAAATAACGAAAAACAAGCCAAAAACAACAAAACCAAGCACGGAATGGAAAAGCGTGGAAAAGACAAAGTCAAATTGAAGCAAAAAGTCAACCCAAGTCAAAGTCAAGTCAACCCAAGTCAAAGTCAAGTCAACCCCGCAAAGTCAACAGTCAAAACCAGAGCCGATACCGAAGAATACTTAATGGGCCCACCCAAACCCATCTAATGGGTCGGGTCAACCCATTAGTATGCTATATGAAGACCATGAGCCCAATCCCTTTTATATTTAACCACTAAAAGCCTATTATCCCTTTCATTTACCAACGGCCAATTGATATAAATTGCCAAATCCATGATACTTAAGGGCTCGTTTTACACCACAAGCACGATTGTGCAATAAAAGTAACGACATTGAGGGACTTAAATTGCCAAGTCCTCAAAATGTTTACACACCACAAGGACTGGTATTACAATTTAATAAGACACTTGTGAGGGAAAAATTGCAAGTCACCAAACTTTTCCCTACACCCAGTTATAAACAAACAGCTCCTCACTTCCCGCCCAATAAGCCATTTTTAAAAACAATGTTCATGTCTTTTTGGCTTATAACCATGCCATAACCATTCCCTAAAAACCTTTCACCACCACTATCCCACATCACATGGCATCATGACAAGTGGCAATCCTCCCCTTCACCATTGGCTACTAAAAAAAGGACAGATTTCAAGGGTTTGTGATGACTTTGTAGTGGCAACAAGCAAATTGAAGGGCCAACCAAGATGATTGAAGTTCTCTCCTCACAAAAGAAACACAATAAAGACTGAAGGAGTACACAAAAGTTTCATTATTAAAAAGCCATTGTAATAGTCACTTAGGTGTGTCGAATTTTTGGTATCAAGGCAAAAGCTTGTAACAAAGTTTGTACCATTTTTATTATATGTCTTTTTAATTAAATTGTCGTTTAAAATTTTAGTCTTTTATCTTAATTGTCTTTAAATTTCTTGTCACTTTACTTTTATGCAAATTTTATATGCTTTCTTTAAAACTTGTTATTTATCTTTCATTGCTTTTAAAAACTGTTTTTAATCTTTTTCTTAAGTGTTTGAAACTTGTTCTTCATATTCTGTCAAAAGAAAAGTGTTTTTCAGACTTAAGGGGGTGTTTGGTTTAGTGACCCAAAGTGGGTCAAAACTGGTTTCAAAAAGTTTTGGGTTACTTGGTCCTCTTTAACAAGCTTCTTTAAGCTATTTTAAACTGTTTTTCAAAAGTTTTTTTTGTTGTTCAAGTTTGTTTTAAGGTGATTTTCTATAAGCTCTTTTGAAACTGTGGGTCAAAACCAGTTTTAAAGAGTTTATTGATTAAGTTTTCAAAAGTCATTTTTTAAGTATGTTTGTGAGTTGTTTTAGTTAGTATAATGCAGTAGAGTCAAGTCACTTAGGTTTTCTTTTGTCTTTTCAAAACTGCCAAGTCCTTGTTAAAGTATTTTTAGCTTTAAAAACTGTTTTTTTTTCATTTCAAATTACTAGCAGCTTAAATTTGTTTTTAACTCTTAATTTTTTGAGCACAAGCTCACCTCAAGCTATGCTCCATCTGTTTTAGTTTGCTTTTTAGTTTTGAGCTCATTTGCCAGCTTATTTATAAGCTGGCTTATTGCACTTTTTCCTTGTAAATCCTCCCCTGGTGCAAACTGCCTGTTTTAACAGCTTATTTTTGGTACTATTTTTGTTCCCATCATAGAACTTTTTACATTTTTAGATAGCCCCTAGGACCCTTTATAAGCCCTATTCGTTTTAACTCTTAAGACTCCTTTTAGAGTACTTATTTTTAGGTCCAAAGGGTGCCCTTGGACTGTTTGCCCAAACAGTTTTGCCATCTAGCTTATTTTTTTGGTTTTTCTGCTTATTTCCCTTATCTTTTGTGCTTATTTTAGGATAGATTTGCTTATTAGGTTAGGGCCCCCTTCTGTTTTAGCTTATTCCATTTGGCCTTAGCTTAATTTCCCTAGATAAGCCCTTAGTCTAGCTCAGTTAAGTTCTTAGTGTAGTAAAAGTTAAGTCTGCCTCAATTGCTTATTCTGCCTTTTTCTACTTATCTTTGTGCTTATGCCTTCTCACATTTGCTACTTAGGATTAGTCATTAACTTATTTTTGCTTATTTCTTACTTATGTTTGCTTATTTGTCCATTAATTTGTGCAACAGTTTGCTTTTTGCCTTAGTGAAATATAGCATATTTAACTGCCACTCTTTGTGCTTATTTTTCCAGCTTATTTTTAAGTTTCTAAAAAAGTGTCTTTTTTAAAGTTGTTAGTTTTTGTGTGCTTTTTAAGTTTTAAAAGAAAATTAAAAAAAAATCATTTTCCAAAAAGAGAGAGGCCCAGGCTCGAACCCTGGACCTCCCCCTTTATAACCAACGTCCCACACAACACACTCATTAACCAGTAGCACCAGTAGGGCCATCTGGTTTAATGTTGCACAATTAAATTCTTATGGGCGTTTTGGCCTAATAAGCTTATTCGAGCTTTTTAGCTTATTTCTTAGCTTTTTCATTAAGCACTTTTCCAGTTTTTAATTTTCATAGGATCTTTATAGTATAATGCACTTTCCATGAATTTTTCAGAATTTTTTATAATCATTTAATATTTTTTATCATTTATTTTCCTTTAAACTGTTTTTTAATTATAATAAATTAAATAAAAATTAAAAAAATATTTTTCTTTTTTAGAAAATTTTATTTTATCAGTAGGCACTTAGGAAAAATAGAAAAAATTTTGTTGGGTCATTTTTACAAAATTTTAATTTTTAAAGAACGAGTTTCGGGCCCGGTTATCGTTTTCTCGTTTTAAGCTTAATTTACTTCCGTTTTTGGTCTAGTTTTCTTTGTTCTTACTTTTTATTCACTTAGGGCTTATTAAAAGTTAAAAAATCATTTTAGGATTAAATTTCGATAATTTAGGTTTTTAAGTCACATTCGTTTTTAATTTACGTTCTCGTTTTTGTGTTTTAAGTTTAATTGCCTTAATTTTCATGTTCCCGTAGACTTAGGATTTCATTTTTATGCCTAATTTATGCTTCTCGTAGAATCTTAAGTTGTTCATTTGCCTTTTTATGCTTTCCCGTACTTTTAGGTTTAAATTCCCGTTTTCGCGTTTTTCTTAAATTGCTTTTGTTTAGGGTTTTCTTTTATTCGTTTTTTCATATTATTCGTAGTTTTACAAAATCAAACCCATTATATCTTTGATTATTCAAGAATCCAAGAGTCAAACCAATAACGTAACCGTCAATTTCACGCCTCGTCAGGATAAGCAACCCGGGTCCGGTTTTAAACTTTGTGGATAACGGAGTGAGAAACCGATACTTTCGGTAATACTATACTATATATTTGATATAATTAACCCTAAAAAGTTGAGTATCAATGTCCTATCATAAACACGACTTTAAGATATGATAAGACACGCACCTGTGAAACCCAACTACAACATCAAATAAGCAATATTCAATTGTCTTCGTAATCACATCTTCAATAAATCTCCAAAACAAGCCATAAAATCAATAAGAATAAACTATTTGAAAAATAGTTCTGTCTGAGATCCAAATCCATCCAAAAACCAAGTACTGTCCGATATCAGACAAGCCTAGCAGTACAAACTGCTTTGCGAACGACTCTAGCAGTATTAAAGTTCAAATGCAACAGTACTAACTCACTCCAGTTAGCGACACTTTATTTTGTTACTAACCCATCGCCAATCTGTCACTAAATTAGTTCTCCTTCCTCCCATTCGGTTAGTGACACATTTAACTGTTGCTGAACCATCGCCAACCTGTCATTGTTCTGTCGCTAATCTGTCACTAACCAACAGTACTAAACAAAACAGGCAGTATTAACTTTTGTTTTCACTCAAACAGTACAAATCACAAAAGCCAGCAGTATAAACTCTTAAACTTCAAATCGAAACATGTGTAACTGCTTCCCCTTAAATAAACAACGATAATAATATACACCTCAGCCAAACACGTTTGCACGATGAAGCCTTAATACCTTCCAACCAGTTAAAACCACAAACTGCTTTCAAATAGCAGTACCAAATCATACACGCAACATCATTAGGTTATCATAGGATCATCGTGTCAGCAATAATAATCATGAGCACCACTTGGCAGAATTAACGTGAAAACCAAGCAGTACTAAGTTCCTCGTTGGCAGTATAAATATCCATTTAGCAGTAGTAAACACATAGCTGGCAGTCTTAATTTGTGAGAGCAGTACTAAAAACTCACAAGCAGTATTAATGAGCACGATCAGCATTAAGTTTTTCTTCTGGCAGTAAACGAGCAGACTAATGTTGATTATTAATCAAAACCATAACCACTCAGCCATGAATGTGCCAGCTTCATCAAGACCAGAAACTAGGTTTCTTGAACGTTGTTATAGTGACTGTATGTCAAAACCTAACAACAGAAAACCTTTGACGTATAACTGCATTCTTCAATTCTCCATACTGCTGCTATTAAATAACACGAACAACAAACATTGTCTGAGCATTCACGAACACAATCAATCCAAACTCACCAATAACCTGCTGGTTTTTTAGAACTTAGAGTTTCTTTTCAGCACCTTCTGCTTTCCATCATTCATTTTTATTACTCGCTGTTTGAAATTAACAAAAACAAATCATAGAACTTGTTGCTCGTTTCAGCTATATTCCCGACTCAACATAGTACCAAAATATCAATAGAACACGCTGATCCTACTTACAAGCAGATACACAATACCTTATTTTGTTTCTGTGTTCATAATGAGGGTTTGTAAAACCCGTATTTTTACCAAAATCACGCTTTTTACTCAAAAACTGATAATGAACACAAACTAAAAAACCTTGTAACCCTATATATCAAAGAGCAACCTGCTCTGAACCATTGCTAAGTTCGTTTAGCCATTGTAGGATTGGGTTTTTACATATAATATTATTGCCACAACGGAATAAATAAGAAAGCAATCTTATCAAACAAGGGGGTTTGTCCAGGCAGACTTTGTGCCTATTACCCAACTATAACATTAGGGCTACACCAACTACTATAGGTGTACTATTTATCTCTCATCAGTCGACTTGCAGCTAACGATCTAGACTTTCATTGAGAGACTCTAGTGTTTCTAGGGAATGGATATTTCTAAATTCCTGGACCTCCTTTTATAGCAGATGGAGTCCGAGCTTACAAAAACCTAATTAATATATTAATGAGAATCAATTAAGTATCTTCTTATTAATTTTCCATATCTTATCTTATTTTGACGAAACTTATTTTCTTCTACATCGTGTAGAACTTCCTGATGACAATTTGGTCCTTCTTGATTTCCAACTTGTTTCATTCTTTTATTCACTGTGTCCTCATCAAATCAAGAACCAACCACTAAAGAGTGATTGTGGTGTGTGCCGTTCGAATCAGTCAAGGACAAGGGGACCAGATTTGATCACCAATGAGTGCAAAAGTTGACAAAAACTAGTCACAGTTGGGCTCATGGTGTCTATTTGATTCAAAATACAAAATGGTATCCCAAGAGTGTGTGTGTGTATGTGTGTGTTCAGTTATAAAAGTCCAAAGAGGGGGTCCATTGTTGTCTCCACCATATAAGAGTTAGTGGGTTTGAGATGAATTAATTTCTAAGGTTTTCATGCACAAGTAAACGTTATTAGTTAAATCGATCACGTAAGTAACGAAAATGAATAACGGCTTCATGAATATTACTGAAAATTTAAATATCAATTAAAAAAGTAAAAACGCGTCTAATGACAGAATACTACAACGATTGGATGCACGGATCACTTCCGGCAATGAGTATTAAAAATAACGGGACGACTTCCTGGTTACACGTAAAAGTTAAACGAAACTTCAAAAATTTAAATTATCAACCTGTAACGGCTAAATTATTGAACGGAAATTTGCGGGGTGTGACATAAAAGCAAAAGGAAAGATGATAGGTTCTTTCTATTTTTGGCTTTCAAACACATATTAGCAAAGAAAGTCAAATTCATTAGATTCACAATGGCTCTTCCTAATCACATGGTGTTCACGTTAGGTACATTAAGTAATAGTGAGCATAATTGTTTGGAGTCTATTACCTTTGAAATTCGAAGATGAAATAAATCATGTTAATTGTAGATGGTTTTAACTAATAGGATAACATGTTTTCCACTATTGACCATGGATTATCATAAACTAAACATAAGTAATTGCATGATACAGACTTTTAAATTTCATCAGATAAGAGCATGGATTATTACTCACATTTAAGACGAAAAGAATAAATTTGGAAATTTAGTAAGTGCAAATTCAGTGAACTGAACCCTGATGGTTGTGACTTCATAGATTTTATTTGGTTAGTCACTACTTAAATGTGGAACTTTGTAGAGTCATTGTTTTTAACAACTCGATATTGTTCTGTCTTACAAACTAACTCATGTTGATTACTTTTTCCGTATTCAACTTTTATAACAGGTGTTGGCAACGATTGGTGTCAATGTATCTCTTGATTCTGGATTTCCACTGAACATAATTACCCGGTGCTAACATTGGTGGACGATCTTTGCTACCCGCTTCCATGATAGCATTATGAAGAGCATTTGATGATTGAGTTTGCAAATTGGTATTTGAATTTGACATTTTGATGAAGTTGTTGTAAATGGATATCGGATCTTAAGTGTTATGAAGTGTTGATTGAATTGTGGTTTTGAAATGAATTAACGTTCACGGGATTTTACAAATCTATGATTAAACCGAGAAATAGAATTCTTTCGCGGGATTTTACAAAATCGAGAGGAAATCGTGAAAAGTTAACTGTTGTTAAAGTTTGTTGATTAATTGTCCTTGTAGTCCGAATTAAAGTCCTTGAAGTTTGTTTGTCTTGATGTGATGTTTTGATTAAACGGTGATTAATAGATTCCCAAATTCGGTCAAATACCACCTGATGCGCGGATCGCCCTTCGCGGTAAGGTCGAATTTTTTTTTGGGAAATTAGGGTTTCAAAACATAGGTTTTCAATGGACAAAACGCAGTCTTCTTTAGACAAAACGCAACGATGTCTTGAAGCAAAACGCAACACTTGATCGTAGCAAAACGCAGTGACTTTATGAGCAAAACGCAATGTGTCTTTGAAGCAAAACGCAGTGACTTTATGAGCAAAACGCAATGTGTCTTTGAAGCAAAACGCAGTGACTTTTAGCAAAACGCAACACTTGAGGCAAAACGCAATGACTTTGTGGAGCAAAACGCAATGAATAAATTAATTGGGCAGAGTTTCTATTAGTAAAAACGCAGTGACGGTCTTCAACTTGTTACAAAACGCAATACACAAAACGCAAGTACTTCTTCGAAGCAAAACGCAATGGGTCTTCGAATACCAAAACGCAACCTGAAAAAAAAAACAAAACGCAACAAGTACAAGTTGGACCACAAGTCGCTTTCAGGCCGTACTTTTCTTTGTCTTTATACACAAAACGCAATGCTTTTCTAACCAAAACGCAACCAAGAAAAATTCTTCAATCTTTTATCTAGGCCACGAAATAAGTTGTAGAACCGCAATAAACGATGCAAGGGTTTGTTTTAAGCACGAAAGTATCACACTTTAACACCATAAGTCACGAAATAAAATCAAACCATGGTTTTTTTCTTGCTTTTCTAGTCGAACCAAAAAGAAAAGAAAGAAAAAAAACCATGAATTCAATACAAGCAAACACTAAACACCCCTTGGCGAGTGATACCACATGTTATCCCACTAGTTTAATCCATTACACAACAATAATCTTTATCAATATGCTAGAAAATAAGAAGAAAACTTAGAGAGAGAAAGTAGAGAGAGAAAACAAGAAAGGAAGAATAGATTAGTGAATTGGTGAGTTACAAGTGAATGAAAAATGTAACCAACACCCTTCACCAAGTGTGGTGAAGGGATATTTATACCCATGCCTTGCTATTTTGGCACTTGGGCTTTCTAAACAGGTCAAGCTTGGTTTAACTTGGGTTTTGAGCCCGAAACACGGACAATATTAGATTACAATCCAAGCCCGTTGAACCCGACTAGCCTATTACAATACAAGACCTATTTTGACTTTCTAAGACCGATAACATTCTTGTTTGACTTAATATAATTAAGGCTAACAGTGTAGAGCTGTGCCCAAAGGTTGTGGTACTCAAAAGTTTATACATGAACAATAGTGTAGTTATCTTTGCAGCTTTCATTTTTCCAAACAGTAGTTGGAAATAGGCGAGCAGGCAATTGAAGTTGCATTGACACGAGTTTATGTTTGTTTGTTTTATTATCAAAGAGGAATTGAATGTTAACCTCACTTTTTAGTGAAGCTGGTGTCTTACACGTGAATGGACTAGCTATAGATCATATACTATACGCAGGGACTACTATTGTAATAATGGGATATATAGCTTTAGTATAGGCTATAAATACCTCCCATGTCTCTCCATAGGGGGTGTGGATGTTCATTTCTTGTTTTACTTTCTCTTTCTAATCTAACATTCTTCTTTTTGTGTTCATGTCACCCTCTCTTAACTTTCTCACTGGAAACTAACAATGATATATTTTGTGTTTTTGATCAACCAAGACCCCCTTGAATAGGTGACTCACTAGTTTTTCAATTGGTATCAAGAGCTAACCGGGGGTGTTTTGTTATTGTGTTGTCTCGTGTTTCAAGCTTATTTCAACTTATTTTTTCTTATTTTCGTGGCTGATTTTGGTAGAAAAAACCACAACATATTTTTTTCTCTTTTCAGCAAGATTAAAACTTTCTAGTGTTTCAGCAGTTTTTTTGTAATATGCTAACAAAGTTTTGAGGTTATTGGTTGTTTCAGCCTGTTTAGAGCTTATTTCAAATTTTTTTGGATAAGTTTTTTTTGGTATCTTTATTTTCCAAAACTTATAATAAGCTTATCTGGTCCATTATTAAGTCACATCTTTTTTGAGCTTATTCAGTCACGGGTCTTAGATTAGTTCATGGGTAATCTATCCTTGTGAGCTTATTTGACACATCCTTTATAGCCCATTTTTGCTGTTAAATAAGCCTGGTGTACCTGTTCGTCTTTGTGGCTTATTGTGGTCTCAAATTTGTTGATTCAAAGCAACTTTTTCTGGGCTTATCCTATTATTTTTGCTGATTGAAAAAGGAGATAAGAAAAATGGAAATGCTGAAAAAGGACAAGATAAAAACTCAGATCTATTTTTTTGGAAAAAAGGTACAAAGTACAATTCGTCCTTATTCAGGCGAATTATACCGTGACTTGGGCGAAGTATAACAAACACCTTAGGCGAAGTATACCATCAACCTTGGGTGAAGTATACCAAACACCTAGGGCGAACTATACATAATCCTTGGGCGAATTATGCATAATCCTTGGGCGAATTATACATAATCCTTAGGCGAATTATACATAATCCCTAGGCGAAGTATACAACCCTATCCCAGACCGAGTCAACTCGGTATTTACCGAGTTGACTGAGTCAACTCATTGAGTCAAGTTAAAGTCAAACAGGACAGAAATGATGATGAAGAATAACACATTCAAACCATAACAACAATCAACGACAACACAGCCTCTCAACATCACAAATCCATCAATCTCTAAACCTAACTCATCGTCACATATAATATCCAACAACCCCACATCTAATCCTACCCCTCCTCCATCCAAACAACAACATTCGATATATAAAAGACTAGAAAATTAATATGATCTCAGTTTCATTTATTTTTCGTGTCATACAATTAACCTAAGACCTTGAAAGATCCATTTCACGAAATGAAAATCATCATTGATCTTTGTGAAGGTTAAAAAAACCCTCATTCAATTTTTAAAATTAAAGAATGATTGATAACAAGTAGGTTATAATCATTTCTTTGTTTCGATTGACTCACTCAAACGAAATAACACACCTACCTGAGACCGTATACATGATCTTGACAACCGTTTCTTCATTTTTGTGCTGATGGTTTGATCTAGATAAGAAAACAAGAGTAATTGTGTGTCGGATATGGTAACTGAATCAAGAAAAGAATTGGATTTTGATTTCATTGTTGCTACGAGTATGTTAGGATAAGGAGAATGATGTGTTTTGATAGATTCATATGAGATTGGTCTGAGATTTTTTCTCTTCTTTTTGGGAGGCGATGGAAGAAAATAGCATGGGTTAGGTTTGTATGTGAGAATATATAGGGGTTGGTATGTGTTTATATCCTTAATCTCTCTGTTGGATCCGATATAGTTATAAAACACGGGCCGGGTATTACATAACTTGTATTGGGCTGTTAATGTTTCTATATATTAGGCCAAGGTTTATTAAAAAAAAGAGATGGGCTGAATATTATAAGATGATGTTAGACTATGAATTTATTGCTAATTAGGCTGCTGTTAAGTATGATTGTTTAATGTATTAAGCCGGGTAATAAAACAACATTATGTCGGGTAAAGTATAAATGACCGGGTTTTATTACTTGGACGGCCATTCTTATGATATATTTTTTGAGCCGATATCCGTTAATCATCAAAAATCACGAACAACAACAACACAACAAACACAATACATTACACTAAAAACGATCTTTATCAAAATTCACCTTCACTCTTAAAGGCTATTATTGAATTTAAATGACTGGGGTTATAGTATGATGTTACTTATTTAGGATTAAGGTAGGCTTTCACGTAGAGTGTACTTATTTCGTCTTCGGTTCTTTCTTTCTACACAACGAAGATGACTTGTGTTAGTAACGAAGACTTGGATATCTAGTTGCTTTTGTGATTCTTTCTACTTATACCCACAAAGTAGCTATCACTTTAAGGAGTTACATTGTGGTACTCAGTGTCTCACGTAGTTGAGGAGATTTCAAGTGGTGATGTATTTTTTGTATACTTTTGGGTGAGTATATGGTACTCAGAGATTTGCATCTGCACCGTTTCTTCGTCACATAGATAATACAAGATCAAGTCACAAGTAAAGGATTATGCTTCAACCAGTAGTCATCAGTATTAGCCGACACAATAGATAAGGGGATTTAGTTCTGGTTAATCAAGAGAGAATTGTTTAAGAGAGTACGATGCGTCATCTTCTCACAGAGTATTACTTAAGCAATCATGGGTTATGAAGCTAAGTAAGCAGTTCCAGTTGATATACGATGTACATATGAGTAGGATGATTCCTCAAATAGTGATCATCTTGGAGGGAGAAATGTGTACATCCGGTACTTAGTTGTTTTTATGTTACCGTTTTGATGTTACAGTTTCGACTACATAGCGGGATAAATTGCTTTCACTCGGGACTTAAGTTTGACTACATAGAGGGATAGATTGCTTACACTCGGGACTTAGTTGACTTTGGTGTAGCAAGTCTTACCATGTCTTCCCTAGAGGGAGAAACGTACATTTTCGGGTCTTGATTGATTTTGGTGCTACGTTTTTTACTTCGGAAAAAGGATAAAGTGTGTAATTCGGTATAAGATGTACACATGAGTATGATGATAACAAGTCATACCATGTCTTTTTGGAAACTTCAGAAAAGGGATAAAGTGTGTACTTAAAGACTGGAACGCTTTCTAAGTGAGACGAAATTGATGATATCATCCCCTCACACAGTGTATCCTAAATAAGGAAGGAGGTTCTTAAGAAGATCTATGCATTGATTCTTAATCTGTCTTAAGGGTGTCTATTTGGGAAGGAGCTGAAGAAAAAAGAGCCTACTAGTTTGGAGAGAGTAAAAACTCAACTAGATTCTACAAGCTGAAGAAATAAAGCTAGAGCATTCGAGTAGATCAAGGTCATTGAAGACAATCTTAAGGAATGCTGGACTTCATTCTTATCATTTTACTTTATTTTTGCTTTTAGAAAACATTATAACCAATTCACGTGTGACACCATCTTGGAGGAAGATTGTTAGCCTCACTTTTTAGTGAAGCTGGCGTCTTACACGTGAATTGGACTAGCTATAGATCATATGCTATACGCAGGGACTACTATTGTAATAATGGGATAGATAGCTTTAGTATAGGCTATAAATACCCCCATATCTCTCCATGGGGGGTGTGGATGTTCATTTCTTGTTTTACTTTCTGTTTCTAATCTAACATTCTTCTTTTGTGTTCATCTCACCATCTCTCTACTTTCTCTCACTAGAAACTAACAATGATATATCTTGTGTTCTTTGATCAACCAAGACCCCCTGAATAGATGAATCACTAGTCTTTCATTGAATTTCTTGCTTCTTTTCTTTCAGGTTCGGCTATTACCATCTCCATCAGTTGGAAGTTTTTTGAAGTAGCTTTTTTTAATAATCAACAAAAATAGTTGTCATACTGGTCCAAAAATCATGGTATCTATGTATGGGATGATAAGTCTATGTTGTCTACACAGTTCTGTATCTTATTAAATTTATTACTTTGTAGATATCGTATAAGAAGTTTCCGAAAATCGCATCGCATACTAACATAACATGTAAACAAAAAGAAATAATCACACACAGATGTCCAAAACAAACTAGCCTCCGCCGCAACGCGCGGGTCTCTTTCCATCTTATTGGATCTTATATATTGTAGCTCGTGTCTTAGATCAAGGCAGTGAAGAATTGAATGAACTGAAATTATAAGGCTTTGATATAAATCGTATCACCATGGCCATGTTTCTTATAGGGGTATTGAATGATAGTGGAATATATACCGATTATCAATGTACTACGGGCATTTTGTAGTTATACCCATACTAAATTTACAAACCCCACATCGTTTTTGAGACATTCATATATAAATATTACAAACCAAACGCACCCTAGCGACTATAATCATGGTATCTATGTATGGGACGATAAGTCTGTGTTGTCTACACAGTTCTGTATCTTATTAAATTTATTAGTTTTATGATATCGTATAAAGAAGTTTCCGAAAATCGCATCGCATACTAACATAACATGTAAACAAAAAGAAATAATCGCACACAGATGTCCAAAACAAACTAGCCTCCGCCGCAACGCGCGGGTCTCTTTCCATCTCATTGGATCTTATATATTGTAGCTCGTGTCATAGATCAAAGCGGTGAAGAATTGAATGAACTGAAATTATAAGGCTTTGATATAAATCGTATCACTATGGCCATGTTTCTTATAGGGGTATTGAATGATAGTGGAATATATACCGATTATCAATGTACTACGGGCATTTTGTAGTTATACCCATACTAAACTTACGAATCCGACATCGTTTTTGAGACATTCATATATAAATATTACAAACCAAACGCACCCTAGCGACTATCTAGTATAAGTTTTAAACTTAATTTCAATGTTTAAAATCCGAGTTGATCCGGTTGGTTGAACCGTAAACTGGCTCGGAGACTTGGCCGTATGTGATCGGGTTTTTGCTTGTTTAAGAACCGGATTGAACCGCCGGCTTTTGATTGACCCAGGTTGATCCGATTTTATAAACTCAGTCGGGTCATGACTTCCTTTTAAAAAATCTAACATAAACTTTTTTTCCAATAAACCTTTCTAAGTTTTAATAGCAAGTTGAAGTGTGATAAATAATGTTAGTAAAAACAGAGTTAAAACTAATTTAAAATAACAACTAATATTATTTTTTTTTTTTTTAACGACAATGATTTATTAAAAGACTAGCAAAAAGCTAGAAGAAACATTACAAAGAGATCAAATTGGGATTTTTTAACCAGTTCTCCCAAGATAAAACAGCAGTACATCTATTACTACACCAAAAAAAAGATCGAGAAACAATATCATCAAATAGCACCGATCGCCTTGGGTGTCCTTAGCAAAAATAAGTTGGTTCCGAATGTACCATATATACCCCCACGCCACAAAAAAAACTCCTTCCAGCAGACTTGGACTTAATGGACGTCTGATAGAGGTGAACCAAACATCCCAATCTGCAAATGAAGATAAGCTCAACTATCAAGCTCCTACCACCGACAGATCCTACGGAAAATACGAGAAGCCAGTCCACACCGAATAACACATGGGAAATATCCTTCTGAAACCGCTCACACAAAGGGCATAGGACAAATCTATAATCACTTCCTCTACGATCAAGGTTGACACGAGTTGGAAGTCGATTAAGCCGTGCACGCCAAACAAAAACATTTATCTTGATCGAACGTATTTAACCCATCCTAGTAGATATAGAATCGTACGAAGAAGAACTATCATACTCGAGCGAATATCCTTCACCCGAACAACCCATCCATATAAGATCAACATATCACATCTACCATTAGTAGGGATAAAATATCACAATCAAGGACAATATCAAATCCATCCACTGTTGTCTTTCAATACCATCCCGATTCTGTCCTACGAAAAGAAGAATCAACCGAAGGCAGCCCAGCTTAGAAATACTGTAATCTCTTTCTCCTTCTCTAGACGAAAATACGCGGAAACATAAGGGCCAAAAGGTTGATCTCCAATCAAGAATCCTCCAAAACCTATATTATTCCCGACCCTATGCGCTTCGTTCAATGCGCGCATAGTCTAAACTTAAGAACTAAAACATGCATCTCACGTAAAATTGAACTCCACAACGAAGTAAATTGAACCTGGAGTGACTCCACAAGTACCAGCAGAGCTTGAATAACCCGGAACCATAACGACCCAGCTTGAAAACAAAACGCCAAACCCACTTAGAATTAGAGCACGTTCAAAGCGTAAATAGATCGATAAACCTCCAACTTTCTTCGACGCCAAAACCTTATCCCACGAAACCCAAGAGATTTTACGATCATTATAATCAGCACCTTTGAAAAAATTACTCCTAATTCTTTCTATCTCTTTTATTATTAAATTGATTGTTTTTGCAAATTCTTGCTATAATTTTATAGATTTTAAACTTAGAAATTAAAGCTTATTAATAACTACTCAAATTTTTTTCATCAGTTCAATTGGGCGTAATAATAATGTGAGATAAATTATAGGATCATACAATACTACATATTAAATATATGAAAAATGTATACATATGTATAAAATCGGTTTGACCCGGCGGTTTAACCGGTTGAACCAGTGACCCAATGAGCCGGCAACTAAACCGAATTAATAAAAAAACTGAGTTTTAAAACATTGCTTAATTTAGAAACAAACTAACATGCAACTTTTAAATTACTAGTAATTGAGAACTACAATTCTCCCTTATTTTTTTATAGAAAATTTTCCAGTATTAGAAATTAATACACGTCGTATATATGTATTAAACCTTGTTTTTAGTGCCTATGGTCATCATCATGATTTGTGCTCACTCTTACTGTCGTTTTTTTGAAAGTGTGTGTGAAGTATGAAATAAAAAGGGGGTATTTATAGGATTTTTAAAGGGGTAAAATTGTGATTTTGGGAGTATTTTTTTGAATATCCGCTCCCCCTAACGGATAGATTTAAAAAAAATAAAAAATAAAAAAATAAAAAATAAGTTTGGCGTGGGCTGTTAGACACGGCGCGAAGACCCTTGGCGCGAGCCATTGAGTCGTGCGCCGTTGGCCATTTTGGCGCCATGGCTTGGCACGAGTCCAACAGCCAAGGACTCCCAAGGCTCTTAATCGAATTATTGGTTGACGATGTAAAATTGTGAAATATATAAAGTGATTTTACTTTTTTTCTGAAAAGGCTATAGATAAAAACGAAATAAAGGTTGAGATTTTAACTTTCACCTGCGTTAAAATTGTTGCACACTAGTATAACTTTTAAAATCTTACTACATTGGACACGATTGAAAAAGACAAACAAAAGTGAATAATGGGCTACCCTACTTGCCAGTTTACTGGTTACTTGGCTATGTCGATCTGTGATTGATGCATGTTTGCATGGAAAACGTGCAATAATGAACAAAGTATGCAAATTAGAATTATACGGAGTACTTAAGTTTCATATGCATTAGTATTTTTTCATTTATCTTAATTACTTTTTTTTTCCCTATTTATACCAAGCTTGAAGCTCCAACCAAAGCACATCCAAATTAAACATATATAGCTCAAATAAACATAAGAGTCTTAATTCATAACATGAAGCCATCACTCTTCTTTGCTCCCTTTCTTCTTTTCATGCTCACCACACAATCATTCTCCTCCGTAACCGCGGCTACTACCGACGACTTCATTTACGACATTGCTGGAAAAAAGGTCGTGAACGACGGCGTACCCTACTACATTGGTCCAGTTGAATGGGCCGAAGGTGGCGGAGTCAAATTAATCAACAAAAAGTGTCCACTCAATGCGATCCAGGACCCGAAAGAGGTTACCAAAGGTGACTCCTTCAATTTCGTACTCAATGCATTTAATCAAACGTTTCTTCGTACATCGTATCCTCTTGGTGTCCGTATCTCCAAAGAGTCGGCCAATCAAAATGGTAAATGCAAGGGAATGACGTTTCTAAAGATTGATGACGCTGAAGCAAAGCCACCTTCTAACTTTGTAACGAGTGATGGGACCTTTGAACGCGCGGTTTCGTGTTTTCAAGTTGTTGAATATCCGAAGCCAACAAGTGCTAAAGTGAAAAGCTACTTGCTTCAGCTTTGTCCAAAGGCTTGTGGTGCGGGTCCTGATGGTTGCTTTAACGTTAGTACTTATGTTGATAATGGAATCAAATATCTTGCTTCTAAGGGTACTCCATTGGAGATTGTGTTCAAGAAAGCATCCGCTTAATTTGTCTTAGCATGTATTTAAGTTCAGTAAAAAAATGGAACTTGCATTGTAATGAAGAATAATGGATGATTCCGTGTAGCTAGGATATGATGTTTTCCAATGTCACTCTTTGTATCATTATCATTATCGAATCAGTCAAGTTAATAATGATTGGCTCGAAAAGAGTCCAAATAATCCCTTTTCAGTTGATTGTAAATTAATAAACTGAGAAACGAAATTGATGCACTATTAGACGTAAGGGTTGTGATCCTATGCAAATTCTTCAAACATTAAAAAGTCATCACATGTTGCTCAAAAAAAAGTCATCACATGCTATGCAACAGATTTGTTATTTGTACACGACGCGTGAAATTTATCATACTCACACTTATAATTGTTTAAAAAAATTAAAACGGGCAGAATTCATACTTAAAAGTGTAAGAAATTATTTTAAAAATCATAAACATCACATATTAAAATTGTCGTAATATTGCCTTAATATAGAGACGTTGGGCAACAATATTGTGTAAGAATGATATTGGATAATGATTTTCTGTGTCTTGTATTTCTCCACAAATCATACAGTATATATAGCATACAAGGATTGGGTTTGAGCTCAAGATAACTACTAATGTACATGTAATGATGAGTAGGAATATCCTAATCCTACAACTAATGATTGACTAATCATAATCAATCAAAATCAATTATACAGCTAATACAAAATCAATTATACAGCTAACACTCCTTCGCAGTTAGAGCGGGAGGACACCGAATGCTCAAACTGGTACGAAATTCCTCAAACAGAGCGGAAGGCAAACCTTTAGTGAAAATGTCTGCAAACTGATAACGTGAAGAAACATGAAGTACGCGAACCTTACCAATAGCAACCAAATCCCGAACAAAATGTATATCAATCTCAATGTGTTTCGTACGCTAATGTTGAACCGAATTACAAGATAAATAAACAGCACTCACATTATCACAATAGATAAGCGTGGCGGAAGATAATGGAGTTTGTAACAAATGCAATAAATTGCGCAACCAACAAGTCTCAGCAACAACATTAGCAAAACCACGATACTCCGCATCTGCACTAGAACGTGAAAGCGTCGGCTGACGCTTAGAGGACCAAGAAAGAAAGTTGTTGCCAAGAAATACACAATACCCGGAAGTTGATCTCCGAGTAGTGGGACACCCAGCCCAATCCGCATCAGAATAAGCAACCAAATCTGTGATAGATGAAGAAAATAATTGCAAACTATAATTCAGAGTACCTTGAACATATCGCAAAATCCTCTTAAGAGCAGAGAGACAAGGCTCCCGAGGATCATGTATATGAAGACAAACCTGCTGAACTGCATAAGAGATATCCGGTCTAGTAAAAGTAAGATACTGGAGAGAACCTGCAAGACTCCAATACAAAGTCGCATCAGATACCGGATCACCACCAACACCTAGTTTAGACTCAGTATCAACGGGAGTCCGAATAGGGTTACAATTAAGAATATGGGCTTTCTTTAAAATCTCAATAACATATTTCTGCTGAGATAAAAATAAACCTGAAGAATCACGCGTGACAGAAACACCCAGAAAATAATTAAGTGGACCAAAATCTGTTATAGCAAACTCTTGATGCAAAGAGCGAATAATCCTCTGTAACAATTCTGAAGAAAAGTTGTAATCACAATGTCATCCACATATAATAACAAATAAGCAGTATCCAATCCCTGACGGTATATAAATAAAGATGTGTCACAATGACTATGATGAAATCCCACACGAGTAATATAAGAAGCAAACCGCTGAAACCATGCTTAAGGGGCTTGCTTGAGCCCATAAAGAGAGCGCTGAAGCAAGCACACATAATCAGGATGAGTAGAATCCTGAAACCCAGGAGGTTGATGCATATAAATCGTCTCAGTTAAATCCCCATGTAAAAAAGCATTCTTGACATCCAGTTGATGAATCGGCCACTGTCGAGAAACAGCTAAACTAAGACCCGTACGTATAGTCCCAGGTTTAACTACTGGGCTAAAAGTCTCATCAACATCAACACCCTCCAATTGAGTACTACCATTTGCCACAAGTCGAGCATTGTAGCGACTCAGCATACCATCAGCTAAAAACTTGTGCCCAAAAAGCCACATATAACGGGCAACATTGGCGTCCGGTGGTCGAGGAACAAGAGTCTAAGTACTATTCTTAATAAGAGCATCATATTCGTCCCGCATAGCACTTTGCCAATTAGAATCATGAAACGCATCACAATAAGTTTTAGGTAAAGGAGATATAGAGGATACATGAAAATTGAGACGTTGAGTGGGTTTATTAGACCCAACGCGGAAGTGTGTGACCATAGAGTGAACCAAGGAAGGATTTGGATTTACAGAGGATACATGAAAATTGAGACGTTGAGTGGGTTTATTAGTCCAGACATCGATAACCACGGTGACTTGATGCGTGTCCCAAAAATATGGAGGGTGTAGCACGAGGTTAAAGCTTATGTGTAGGATATAAGTGGGGATAACATAAATACCCAAAGGTGCATAAAAGGCTATAGTCGGGTTGAGTGACAAATAGGTGGGAAAAGGGAATTTGATTACCAATTACTGTGGAAGGTAAAATGTTAAGAAGGTGAACGACCATATTAAGGGCTTCAACCCAGAAGGTTGGTGGGAGATTTGCTTGAAACAGTAAAGTCCGGATAAGGTTATTTATTGTGCGTACCATGCGTTCAGACTTGCCATTCTGTTGTGATGTGTTAAGGAAGGAAAAACAAAATTGGATGCCATTAGTGTTAAAAAGGTCATAGAGCTTACGGTTGTCGAATTCTCCACAATGGTCACGCTGAAAAGAACGAATTTCACACTTAAATTGAGTGCGAACGTAGTTATGAAACAAAACAAACTTAGACAATACACCAGACTTATGAATTAAAGGGAAAACCCAAACAAACAGAGAGTAATGATTCAAGAACAAAACATAGTATTTAAAACTGGATAGACTTGGTATCGGTGAAGTCTACACATTTAAATGGATAATCTCAAAACAAGAAGAAACAATAGTACTAGAACTGACAAATGGAAGCCGCACGTGTTTGCCAAGTTGACATGCATGGCAAAGAACGGGAGGCTTTTCTTTATTACACGAAATAACATTATTGGAAATGAGATGACGCATCACTTTACTTCCTGGATGACCAAGACGCCGATGCCACGTTTGTTTTAACACCCCTATATATACACAGCAGAATCAACAATTTGGTATTAATTCATAGCACAAAATCATAAGAATATAAAGAACGACTCGAAAAGAGACGTTTTAAAACATTAGTTCCATTCTTATCAAAGTACCAAAGTTGTCTACAAGATCATCACCAAAATAACATAAATTTTGAAAGACAATAACATAAAAGTTTTTTGGAGAATGGAACATAAAACATATTTCATAAAATTTAACGCAACGTTCCTCCCGTCTATTCCAAGCCATTAACCTTGATTACCTGAGATAAAACATGCTAAAAAATGTCAACGAAAACATTGAGTGAATTCATAGAGTTTATATAAATATAAAAAGATTAGAACACAAGTATTATAATCATCGAGTAACTTGTTGTACACCAAGTTATTAGCTACTAATGCAATGAGCTCGTGACACCGACACATTTAGACTATAAATAGCGCATAATAATATTCAACATTTGCCCCCATTAGTTCGGTATTATTGCCACATATCTACTGAAATCTTAATACAATATGTTCACTGGGTGTTCACGCCATGGATTCATACCCCGGACCGGGTTGTCAAGCCCACAGATCTATTAATTGTTCTAGCGTCTACCCATCATAGGTAATCAACGGTTCACAAAATTAGGGTCTTTTAGCAATAGGTACTCATGCATTTAATTAATTTATCGGGTCCAACATACCAAAAACTACTTGTGTTCAAATTATAAAACTAGCATGTATCTCCCTCGCGGGGTTTAATAAAAACATTTATAATTATAAAGGTGAGGCTATGAACTCACCGTAAGAGAAAATAGATCAAATGTAAGACGAGTCTTTGGACGAGCGAGAAATACTTCTAAGCATCACCTAGAAGACGTGACGTGACTTAGTATGATAAAGAAATCAATACGTAAAAATAAATCACATGATCACGAGATATGTTTCCAAGATATGCATGACACTGCATTATGACTTAATCAAAGTTTTCTTATTCCTAACTTGATGTCTAACTTGAGATTATATATAATAAAACACCCTCTAAGTTAAATCTCTTAACTCACGTTTAACCAATATGTATCTATATGTTTTAGATTTCTAGACAAGACGTAAAATTTCAGATTCCGAATTTAACCCGACTTCATGGACCCATAACTCTTATCCTATAAATGATCTAAGTATGAGGATTTCACCCCTGGAAAACCCTTTGAGTCTAGTTTTCAAAAATGTAAGGCTCATCCTCTAAAGAATTTCAAAGCCATAGGAAATGACATTTTAGTATCTGACTATCCAAACCAGAATTATCCGATTATTGAAACCCTTTACGAAAAAGGCCATAAATCCTAATCTATGATAGCTATAAAGGTGAATCCAATTGGAGGTGTTAGCTTAATGAGTCTACTACAGAGATCAATTTTTTTCCCACATTTAAGAGTAAAAACCTAGAGTTTAACTCCTTTTCTAAGTGATGTTCCAGAATTGACTAGTTTCTGTAAATCGGCCATATCTCTCTCATCCGGAGGAGATATGGCCTTGTCCAATTAGCCACATGAAGCTTAGACATATATCTACCTAGACATACAATTTAAGAGTAGGCTCCAAGACAAAATTTATTTGTTATAACCTCATTTTGTTACTGATCTTAAAACAGCCCCATGATCCTACTTATAACTTCATCAAAACTCATTCCAATCCCAATCTATCCACATGTAATGCCATAACAAACCTCATAAACATATCCCACACATTAAAACTTCATGTTTACGATCAAATTAAAATCAAACAAATCAAGACCATGCATGCTCATAAAGAGTAAAATCGATCACATGCACCTAACATAAGATTAAATTAACACAAAAAGGTTTGAAAATCACTTACTAACACAATGGAAACCGACAAAGAGATCAAAATCTTTCCTTCCTTCTTTTATTGTCTAGCCGAAACCCAAAAGAGACAAATCAAACTCGAACCCTAACTTTCTTTTTCTCAAATCTTTCAATAACTATTACAATCAAACCTTTGATGCCTTTTCACAACGAAGGTTAATAAAAGTAAGATTTAAGAAGTGCTTGCATGGTGTTTTTAGGAGAAAAGAAGAGTATTGGTTAATGTAGGGATGATTAGGGTTTAGTGTAGGATTGATTTGGAGTAGAATGAGATGATTAAGGTGGAATTTTAACAATGAATATGGTGGTTTTGGTGTTGCAATTGTCGAACTATTAAGGGAGAGAAGAAAAGGGAGACCGATGGTTTTCTTATAATCGGTGTGTGCGTGTGTTTTATGAATATAGAAGGTGTATTTAGGTCTTTATATAGGGGAATAATTACTAGCATAAATTCCATAAAAAATCAAAGGTGTCGTTGGTTTTGGTTGAGTTATAACCGGCCCCCCTTATCGGGGTGGGCTTCGTTGAGTGTTTTTGTTTTGTTAAGTTTTTATTACATGATTCTTCGGCTCATTAACTAATCTAGCTTGTTGATTATTATAAAAACACGATTTTTGACTCAGTTTCGGCCAAACATGAAATAAAGTTGAAAAATACTAAATAAAAATTAAATAAACTCTCAAGGCTAAATATGGGATTCGTTGATTTCTCGGTCGGTAGACGGATAAACTCCAAATATGGGATTCGCGAAAGTTTTAAAATTGACAATTTTAATAAAAATCGACTAAAATGTAAAAGTAAATTCTTCAAAATTTATAAAATAAATATGAGATTAGAAACAGTAGTGACCTTAAATATGGGGTTTTACATCCTTCCTTCCTTACGGGAGCGTCGTCCCGGTGCTCGATTCTTCATACTCGCCTTACGCTTGCTCAAGAAAATATGCGGATATTTGCTCTTGAAATAATCTTCACGTTCCCATGTGAACTCCGGGCCTCGACACGAGTTCCAAAAAACCTTAACGATGGGAATTTGGCTTTGCTTCGGCTGCTTTACTTCACGATCCATAATTCCTACCGGCTCTTCGACAAAGTGTAATTTATCGTCGAGTTAGATCTCCTCGAGCGGGATAACTAAATTCTCGTCCGCTATGAACTTTTCGAGGTTCGAAACATGGAAAGTGTTGTGAATTCCACGGAGTTCCTCGGGTAACTCCAATTTATATGCCACGGGACCAACTCTATCAATAATCTTGAATGGCCTAACATACCATGGACACAACTTACCATGTTTACCAAAATGAATCACGCCTTTCCAAGGCGATACCTTTAACATGACCATGTCTCCCACACTAAACTCCATCGGTTTACGTCTAACGTCCGCATAACTCTTTTGACGACTACGTGCGGTTAGCAAGCGATTCTTGATTTGTACAATTTTCTTCATCGTTTCTCGAATCAACTTCGGCCACGTTAGTTGACTATCTCCAACCTCACTCCAACAAATGGGCGATCTACACTTTCGCCCATAGAGTGCTTCGAACGGTGCCGCCTTGATGCTCGCATGGTAACTATTATTATAAGAGAACTCGACTAAAGATAAATATCGATCCCAACTATCACCGAAATCAATCACGCATGCTCGCAACATATCTTCTAAAGTCTAGATCATTCTCTCACTTTGACCATCCATCTCTGGGTGGTAGGCCGTGCTTATATTTTCATCGGTACCCAAGGCCTTTTGAAGTGATCTCTAAAACCGGATGCAAAATGACTATCTTGATTCGATATGATTGACACATGCACTCCATGCCTACAAACAATCTCTTTCAAATACAACCGAGTGAGCTTTTCCATGTTATCGGTCTTCTTCATCGGTAAAAAGTGAGCCGACTTAGGCAACCGATCAACGATAACCCATATTGAGTCATAACCACTTGGGGTTCTCGGGAGACCCGTAACGAAATCCATGGTTATCTTCTCTCATTTCCATTCAAGGATTTCTGGTTGTTGGAGTAAACCTGACGGCTTTTGGTATTCAGCCTTCACCTTGGCACATGGCAGGCACTTACTAACATAGGTGGCAATATCAGCCTTCATGTTCGGCCACCAATAAAGCTTCTTTAAATCTTGATACATCTTATCAGAACCAAGGTGAATCGAATACTTCGACTTATGCGACTCGTGCATAAGCAGATCCCGCAATCCACCAAACAACGGCAACCATATCCGCTTATCAAAGTATCAAATCCCATCAAGGCGAATCTCAAATATTGGCTTCAACAATCTTCCTAGGTTCTCAGTCTTCACATTCTCTTTCTTTATTGCTTCTGTTTGAGCCCAAAGTATCCTCTCAGATAAGTCAGTGTAACCCGACATAACCAAAGCTCTAACCCTCAGTGGTTTTTCCCTTTACTTTATGCTCTGGGCATCAGCCACTACATTGGCTTTACCGGGATGGTAGCGGATCTCACAATCATAGTCGCTCAAGAGTTCAATCCATCGACGCTGCCTCATATTAAGTACTTTTTGGTCCAAATTGTATTGTAGACTTTTGTGGTCTGTGTACACAACACACTTTGTCACGTATAGATAATGTCTCCAAAGTCGAAGAGCAAAAACCACAGCATCCAACTCTAAATCATGGGTCGTATAGTTTTCTTCATGTTTCTTTAATTGTCACGAGGCATACACGATCACCTTCTCCCTTTGCATCAAAAATGCCCCAAAACCTTTGATTGAGGCGTCGCAGTATACAACAAAATTTTCCGTCCCTTCAGGCAACGCTAAAATAGGCGCACTATACAGTTTCTGCTTTAATATTTAGAATGCCTCTTCCTATTCTTCACCCCATTCGTACTTCTTGTTTTTCAGCGTTAGCTTGATAAGTGGTTTTGAAATCAAAGAAAATCCCTCGATGAATTTTTGATAATAATCAGCTAAACCAAAAATTATCTTTAATGATACGGCTTGCATACTCGATTCATTAAATCCATGAATACCGCAGATGCATTAGTTAACCCAAATGACATCACTTGAAATTCGTAATGACTGTATCTAGTTCTGAAGGCAGTAATTGGGATATCTTCCTCTCTAATGTGTAGTTGGTGATAACCCGATTGTAAATCAATCTTTGAGTACACGCTCGAACCCTGAAGTTGGTCAAACAGATCATCAATTCTCGGAAGTGGATATCGATTTTTGATCGCCAACTTGTGCAGCTCACGGTAATCGATACACATTCAAAACGAACCGTCTTTCTTCTTCACAAACAACACTGGAGCTCCCCAAGGCGACGAGCTCGGGTGTATAAATCCTTTTTTTGACAACTCCTTTAGTTGATCTGATAACTTCTTCATCTCGGATGGTGCTAAACGATACACTGCATGTGCAACAAGTGTGGCTCCAGGAACTAGTTCCATTCTGAACTCAACTTGACGAGGTGGTGGGGGTCCTGGTAGATCATCAGGAAACACCTCAGGAAAATCACATATCACATGCACATCTTGCAATCGTTTCTCCGATGGTTCTTTCTCCGTCACATAGGCTAAAAACAACTGGATACCTTTTTCCACGTACTTTCTGGCCTTGATACAAGATATCACCTTCAATCTAGACATGCCTTTATTACTCTTAACTACCAACATCTCATTCTTAACCGGTATGTGCACCTCTTTCTTACCACAAACAATAACAGCATCACGCTTGACTAACCAATCTATTCCGATAATAATATCGAAGGTACCAAGTTCTATGGGCATAAGGTCGATTTTAAACAAGTGATTAATTAAATTCAGGGTGCAACCTCTTAGAACTGTATTTGTACTAACTATCTTTCCATCAGCCAATTCAACCTCATAACTAGTATTTAGTCTCACCGGCTTAATATCAATCAATTGACTAAAACTAGTATTAACAAAACTTTTATCTGAACCGGAGTCAAACAATACACTAGCATAACGGTTGTTGAGTAAGAACGTACCCGCAACAACATTCGGTCCTTGCCCCTGCTCGGCATCTCTGATTACACAGGCTCGACCAGTAGCATTACCACCTCTCTGATTTGTTAGCTTTAGACACTAATTTCGAGTATGGTTTCTGTCTCCACACTCAAAACAGGTCCCAATTGGTTGAGTGTTCGCACCTGCAGCCACGGTCCTTTTTCTACAGTCATTTGTCCTATGACCCCTCTTTCCACACCGGTTGCACTTTGGCGGGCATTGTCCAAAGTGACACAATCCACAACGGTTACAGTTTGGAGCTGGTTCTCCCTGATCAACATCGTCATTTTAGGTAGCCGTCATAGCCCTTACACCGCCTTGTCTTCTGTTATTATATTGACTGTGACGGTTGTTGTCACGGTAGTTGCTTCGGTTATTATTGCGGTAGTTGTTGTTGCGATTGTTATTGCTACCACCACCGTGGTTGTTATTGCTTTCCCACTTTCTTTTGTTGCTCTCAACAACTCTTTTAGCCTTGTATTAATGTATGAGCTGTAGGTTCCATGATCATTCATATAAACCTTTAACAATGATATGTAGAATCAAGAGATTAAATTAAACAAGGATTGATTGAAAAATTGAAAGAGAACAATTTGGTGGCTAGAAACCTAAAGTAAATTTTGGTCTAGCTAACCTAATAATGAGAAAAATATAGAGTATTTATACTCTAAAGAGGATCAACCTTTGTGGGCTTTATCTAGGCTTTTTGTATCTTGGCCTATTTACATCATTAAAACATTATAATTAATTAACTAACTATCGAGCTATGAAACGCCAATTTTCTTCAAGACCGAGCTTCACTTGTTAGATTGTGAAATTGTGTTTCTAACAATCTCCCCCTAAGGTGAGGTTTCGTAGGCGTTACATATTTGTTTTATAGTTTTTTGCTTCGCTGTCTTTGCGGTTCATCACTTAATATTCAGATGCTTCACCAATAATCCAATCTTTAACGTTCGATCTTGATCTCTGATTTGCTTGAAGTATATGTGATCTTTTCTTGGTTTTGCCATATGCTAAACTTTAGTCTGACATGCTCATATTTGTTGTAATCATGAAAGCTTTTTTATCTTTCTTTTCAATTCTTCAGATCTTTAATATTTTGAAGCAAGACTTTGATTTCAGGAGGTGCGGAAGCTCATGACTTTGCTTTCTTGATGTCTTAAAAACTTGAGTATGAACAATATAGTTTTTAGCAAACTATCCTATCAACGGAATTTGATATGTTTTACCATGAGCCGTTTGCTATGGAATAGTCAAATGCCATTGTTGCAATAACAAGGTGCAATGATAACCTTATAGTTTTTAGCAAACTATCAGCTAGGAACGGATTTGATATCTCTTTACCAGTAGTCGTTTGCTCTGGAGTAGTCAACTCTTTGTTTTAGAAACATGGGGAGTTAATTACCATACAGTATGAATACTGCACCTGTGATCAGATAGATTCAATAAAGAACCTTCTTGACAGGTTTTCTAGCTCAAAGCCTTTAAGTCCTCCAATACTGAAGTACCAGATTCCCGTATGCTTGCTGTTCTCTAAACCAGATGTCCGTAGACTTACACACTATGAGTATTTCTACTAATAGAATGGTAAAGAGTGAGTTAGTACAGTTATTATCTGCTGATTATACCGTATAATTCATGTTCAGCGTTTTACTTTTTAATACAATTAAGTACCATAGAAGGCCTGTTGGCAAAAACGTGATTTGAAAAACATTCGATGTGCTTGTGAAATTTATTTAGGACACAACGAAAGTTTAAATCAGAATGCTCTGATGATGTTTTGAAAGATATCTCGAAAGATATGAAGTGCCTCATGGCTCTCATCAAACTCATACAAGTATTTGTAAGACGAGTCATTCTCACTAGTGGATACTGTCCAAAGACAAGTATATGAGTATTCTACGAAGACAATGTGGTACAACATCTCATTCCTTCGCATTCCTTAAAGTCATCTTTCCAATCATGAACATTAGCGAAACAATATTTAATTCATACCAACAAAAGATTCTTTGTGAATTATCAAGATACTTGTGTATTACACAAAAGTTTTGGTATCTTGATATTGTTGAGTATATTAACACTTTTACTCTCCCTATACATGTGCATCGATATTCGAAAGATGTGTTGCACATGCAAGGATAGGACCTAGCATTTTGAATCAATCGAATCATTAGTTATCAGTTCATATTAAAGTCACATTTTGCCACGATAAAAATATGCAACTTTTGTATGGTTTTGATCTATAATGGACTTAAGATGTATCGTGTCCCCTTAAAGTTTCGAGGTGAGTTTAATGAAGCACATCTATAAGTGATTATTGAAACAAGACTTAGTTAATATACGAGGACAGGAGGGATAAATAAACCGTCTGAAGCGTGGTTGTGGCTCATTTCAATCTTTCTGTAATAGAATCAGCAACAGTGCATCCAACAAACTGCAATTGTATTATACCTGTTTCTCCCATCAAAACAATGGCCCGGGTTTTGTATAAATAGAAAGGGTTTTGGTTTCAATGTCTGAAATGGTGACTCCGAACATGTGTTTGAGTAAAACAAATTGGTTATGGAAAATTGTTGGGACTTAGACAACTTCTTGTCTGTGCGAAGTAAATAATGCACTGAAAGTAACTTATATCTTGGGATAAATCGGGTTATAGTTGAAATAACTGCAAGCATTTTTTAAAAATAAGCATATACTAATATACAAAGTATATATGCTTTAGATTCAAATATACCAGATATCCCTTGGAACCAGCCTTTCGATCACTAAGTTTGCAATCAGTGAACCTAGAGATATAGTAACTTTGGAACTAGAACTAACGCTCGGGGTAAGTACTAAAGGCTCAAACAATGGGTTCATTATCTAGTTAACGGTATAGTTATCATACAAACGCGAAGTGTCAATCCAGTGGGTTTCCAGTGTGGCTTAACACATTACCAAACAACCTTTTTCAGTTGGTCTCAAAGCTGTCTTTAGTAGTTTCACATTATGATTTTCTAGGTTTGCTTTCCAAACCTTCTTATATGATGAGACACTATGTGTGTCATGGGGGTTTTGGTATTCACAGACTTCAAAGAACGAATCACAAACTGATTATGATCAACAACATGCAACTTCCTATTGTGATCTGCTGCTCTCCTAGCGTTCACACTTTTACTGGGCAAGATACGATGGTTTCCGAGTGTGGGCTTTTGGCATAGTTGCGAATTAGTGGCAGGTTTGTTTCTTGTAGACAGATTCACAGGAACATTAGGCTTCTTGTTTTGTTGCACTGGTGGTTTCTGTGTGGGTCTATTTGAAGTCCTGGGGGGTTCCTGAAAAGTAACTTGCATTTTCTTAAGCAACAAGGTTGGTTTTACCCAGTTGGCTCTTTTTAGAGGTGGAACGTACTTTGAACTGTTGGTATACATCCCTGAAGCAAGTACTTTGGGTTTCTCAGAGGCTGTAGATCCACTACTCTTTTTGCCACTCAGCTCAGTTTTTAGTTTGGCATTCTCAGCAGTTAAGGCATTAATCTTTGCGGTGAATGTAGAACATGAGTAAGCATTAGATTTCGACAGTTCTTCATAACGTCGTTTCAAATTCACATTCTCTGCCTTATACCTATCAAATTGAATTCTAACTAAAGTGAGCGCATCTTTCAACTGAGTTAGCTCAGTTTCTAAGGCCTGCTTATCGAAGCTACCTACAGTGGATCCTACATTCAACATTCTCGTGATGTTGATCTGAGTTTTCAAATTTCTGATGGTGTCGTCTTTCCCTTGAATCTGATCCTTTAACTTGTTAATTTCAAAAATTACATTAGATGCAGTTGAGTTAGAATTATCACAAACCCTCTGGTTTTGAAGACATTCTTTATATTTTTGAAATTTAACTTGTAAATTAAGTGATTCTTTCGATAAGGCACAAGTTTTAGATTCATTAAGCATTTTTTGCTTCTTTAACATTCAGCTTCAAGTTCTACGACTTTGGAGTGTTCCCTATCGCAATTAGATCTAAGTTCTTCGCAAAGGCAATTCGAACTAGGGGGCACAACAATATCAGAAGCAAGCACAATAGAGCAGATATCTTTCTCTAAACAATTAGCAAGTAAGCAGTCATTTTGAATTAAAAGATTTTTTCGCTCTATTTTCAGGTTCTTGATCGCAAGAACGCAGCGTTCATACTCAGTGTCCTGTTCGTCAAATATCCACATGTATTCAGTTACTTCTGTAACAATGTTTTCATTAAGTTTTTGAACAAGTTGTTTAACATTTTCATAAAAAGGTATGATTTGTTCTGTAAACTTTGCTTTTAGGGTATAAACTCCCTGAGCCGCTTGGATAGCGACAGGGGATTCTGTCGTTGGTATAATTGACATGTGCAAATGCGGGAATCTATGAGTTTAAGCCTCGTAAACAAGTGGAAATTTGACTCTTTGCCGGACGAGTACGAACAAAAGGAGTCACAGGTTTAGGTGGGTTACTTTTCTGAGTAGCAAGTTCTTCAGCAGGTAACCAATAAACCTGTTCTCGAGACAGTTCCTTCTGAGGAACAAAGTGACTATACAAGGCATTGAGCTCAGCATAGTTTATGGGTTATAGTGCCCTAGTCTTGTAGACATCTTGTTCTACTGACTTCAGCGTGAACTAATGAGTCTTCACTGTCATGCACTTTAACAGAGGTATGGGTGGGGTTTAAAAGTGCATGTCCATCATACAAGGTAGGTTGAGACAACTTAGCTTGTTTGAGGTTCCACGGATTGCTACGACCTAGAGCTTTTTTGTGCAAATCATGTGTTGCTAGGTTAGGTCGTTTTGTTAACATTGGAATAGTTTGTGTTGGTTGTTGAAATCTTTGCAAAATTTCTGTTGCAACTTTATTAGCACTTTTTAAACAAACTATTTCTTCAAGGTACTTGTCCTCAAGGACCTTCTTTTCAGAAACAACCTTTTTACTTTCATTTTTCAATGAGTACATTTGGGACATACTGTTTGAGGGAAAGTTTTGACTTTAGCAACACATTTTCTTCTTCAAGCTCAGCATTCCGTTTGTTACGTTGAATAATGGTCTGGTCTAAATCATGTTTGACTTTATTACATTCTAGACTAACCATTTCTTGTTTGCATCTTGCAAGCTCAGCTCTTAAGGAGTCATTAACCAGGCTTTGTTCCTGATTAAACCTTAAGATGTCCATTCTAATTGGGTTCTCAAGTCATCTAAGATGGTAATCATAGATATCTCATCGGGTGGCGCAAGAAAGATCTCAGTTAGAACATCTGATTGTTGTGAAGTGGTACTGACTGATTCGGAATCGTTTGTCATCAATATCGACTCAACATCGGAGTCTAGGTTATTCTTCCTGGGTGCATTATGTGTCAACCAGATGATTCAATTATCAAGATTTAATTAAGCATTAGTGTCGTACTCATTGACTTGACTGGTGGTTGCACCATTGGTTCCACTTGTGGATGACAAGTTAGCCATGAAAGCTGCTGCTGCATGAGGTCCTTCATCTACGTCAGAATCGTACGCATCCTCATGGCTTACTTCGAACATGTGGTATCGTAATAAGCCAGTGGTGATCATAAGGAGTGTACATTCTAATCAGCAAAGGAATGCTTCGGCTTTTGCATCTAAAACTGTTCCTTTCTCTTTAGGTTTCCATTAACAGCATCTTGTCCTTGAAGTACTGAGAGTCTTTTACTCTCTTTTTCTCCTTACACTGCCTAGATACATGCCCTTCTCCATGGCAGTTGTAGCATATCACCTTCTTCCCTACGTTGTCCATCATCTGCCCGTAGTTCTGTGTTCCTCGATTACCCAATTAACGACATTACTGGAGGCTCTTCTCTGAACTGTTTAAGTAATAATTGCCGTCAATGCACTCGTAGCATGACTCTGAGTTAGAGATGTCCTGAGTGGTTGTTTGGTTGGTGGAAACTGCTTTTGGAAACCAACTTCAACAAGTTTACGGATTTGGTTTCATGGTTGCCACTTAGCTCTTGTTGATTGAGGCACATGTTGTGAGGTGGAGGGAAGTTAGTGGTCATATTGTGGTGGCTGGTTAGTAGTGGTTTGAGTTGCGTGCATGGTGTATGTTGTTTGAGCTAGTATGCCAAAGGATCAACAGTGCTGGTAGACTGCTCCTGTTTCTTGAGAGTCTTCATAACATGTAGTTTATATGTTTTAAGGTAGGTGTAAAGTTCAACATAGGTTGTCGCAAAAATATCCTTATTGTTCTTCACATTGGTCACATACTTTGCCCAATACGAAGGAAGGTTGTTGACAAACTTGGTGTTCATCTGATGAGTAGGGATTTTAAGCTGAGTAATCTTCATATCATTGATCAGCTTGTGGAAACGAACAAAGTAGTCATGAATTGACTCATTTCCTATTGCATGAAATCGTTCGTACTCATCAAACAGTTCTTCCTTCTATTGTTGGAGAGACTTTCCTGAACCTTTCATTAGTAGCTCTACATTGTCTTAAATCTCTTTCCTAGTACGAGTCTGGTTTAGTATGTTGAATACATGTCTTGGGAGCCCTTGACTGAGAATGTTGGTTGCTTGAATGTCAGCTAGTTCTTTGTTGTTCTCAATCTCAGTGAACTCTTCATCCCGCTTGTCTCTCGTTACTTGTACTGCATCACCACCTTGACCTTCTGTCACATTGATTTGGGGATGCGGAGTAGGTCCGTTTTGGATTGATCTCCAAATTAACTTTCCAAGAGTTTTACCACGAATGTATCTCTCGATACAAATTTTCCATGATTCGTAGTCACTTTCAACCAACATGGGAGGACGATTGTCCGTTCCCACTGCACTTGATTCTTTATCTGTTGACATTTTGATTTAAGTATGAATGAACGGATCTCAAGTGATTGTTGTTATGTTTGATTTATGTTTGGGGGTGTTGAGGTTTGATTAAATCAATTAACATTCACGGGATTTTACAAATCTTTGATAAAAACCGAGAAAAGAATCGAATCTTTCACGGGATTTTACAAAATCAAGAAGAAACCGTAAAACAATAATTTATTGATGTTGAAACCGTTGTTGAAATTGAAGTACGTGAGCTTTCATTAACGATTTGGTGAGAAAAAATGATGAACAGTGCACAAATTTTGAGCTTGAAATGATAAGCGGTTGATCAAAACTCAATTAAAGGCTAACGGTGCACCAACGATTCACGTTGGAGGGCTAACGGGCTGAATTGAAACAATTAAGGACTAGTGGTGTAACGTTGTTTCAACAAGGAGGTTTAATAATCCAACCAAGGACTAATGGTTAAATACTTGTGATTTCAGGGGCTAATGTTGCAAATTTCAATAATTATTTAATTTAAAATAAGTTTCCCTCGTATACGTTTCTTCTTCGTTGGTGTTTCAAGAAAATGGCTTATTAAAAATGGTTCGAGTGAACTTATTAATCGTTCGGAATGATTGGTTATCGTCGGTTAAAATCCAAAAAATACACGGTGATCGAGTCGGATAACGATTGCAAGAGATATGGTCTCGGTGTCCCGTTTTGTTGAGCGTCACACGAAACCGTAAAACCAAAAATTTGCAAACACGTGTAGATTTTGTTCTCGTGGTTGATGTAGTTTGGTTCAAACTAGAAGGTCACTGGTTCGGTGCTAACTAGAGTATACTCGATCGGTTCCAACAAGAAACTCACTGGTGCGGTTCTAACTTGTTTATACTAGTTCGGTTCAAATTGATTCAACTCGTTCGGTTGACACTAGCTTGAACTAGTTCGGTTCCCACTAGGGATGTCACTCGTTCGGTCCTTGAGATTTCAATGGTTCGGTTCTAAAGGTTTTGTCTTGTTCGGCTTACAACAGATGGGGTTTGTTCGGCTTACAAATGAGTCTACTCGTTCGGCCCACATATAAATATGGTCGTTCGGTTGTTGAAGACTTGTGGCTAGTTCGGTTCTTGAAAGTTTCACTCGATCGGTGTATGATGAATTCCACTCGTTCGGTTCCCACGTGAATCCAAACACCCTTCGCTTGCACAAATCACCACAAGCAACCTGAGAACACTTTAAAAAAATCGCTACAAGGATATGATTAGCACAATATAAACGCGAATATTTCGACCAATATTCTTTTTTTTTTGAATCCGAACCACAAAGAGAAAAAAAATCACTTCTTTCTCTTTTGATGAATAAGTTTCGAACCACAATCAAGAAAAAAAATCACGAGATCGTTGATTGCTAACGAGATGGTTTGAATGATATTTAGATTAACCATAAACCATCTATGAATCAAGAATCAAAACAACCAATCAATCAAACCCTAAAAAAATCGAAACCCCCCCCTTTTTTTTTGAACCACAAAAAAAAATCCACCGAATCTTTGATTGTTTACTAGATGGTTTTGATGATATTAATTTTAAACCACAAACCATTCTATGAATCAAGCATAAAAAAACAAATATTCAACAAATAAAAATTTCGATCCCCTTTTTTTATGCCGAAACCATAAGAAAAAATTAAACACAAAAATCAATTCATCAATCTTGGAAGGCTCTTGATACCAATTGTAGGTTCCATGATCATTCATATAAAACCTTTAACCCCCAAATTTTGATATGTAGAATCAGAGATTAAATTAAAAGGATTGATTGAAAACTATTGAAATGGAACAATTTGGTGGCTAGAATACCCTAAAAGAAAATATTGACTAGCTAACCTAAGAATGAGAAAAACATTAGAGTATTTATACTCTAAAGAGGATCAGCCTAGGAGGCCTTTGAGGGCTTTATCTCGGTTATTATTGCGGTAGTTGTTGTTGCGATTGTTACTGCTACCACCACCTTGGTTGTTGTTGCTGTTTTCCTATTTCCTTTTGTTGTTCTCAGCAACTCTTTCAACCTTGTCTTGAATTTTCTGTTCCATTAAAGTATGAGCCATACGAACAACATCATTAAGTACCGCAGGCTTAGAGGAAGTTGTTTCCCCCTTGATATTCTCAGGCAAACCCTTAATGTAAAGCTTGACTTTCTTCTTTTCACTCGGGACTGCTTCAGGACATAATAGTACCAACTCATTGAACCGCTTAGTATAAGCAGTGATATTAGTATCTCTCCACTTTAAGCTTCTCAACTCATTCTCCAACCTCTGAATCTCTTCACTAGGACAGAATTCTTCCAACATCATCTTCTTCATATCAGCCCATGATTTCCCGTTAGCAACAACGAGTCCAAGTGTAGCGACTTGGGTATTCCACCATGTCAAGGCCCGGCCTTGGAGGGTGGTAGCGGAAAATTTCACCTTACTTCTTTCAGCACACTCACTAATCCCAAATACGCTTTTAGTTTTCTCAAACCAACGACACAATTCAACAGCACCTTCATTACTATGATATTAGGTAGGATCACACTTCATGAGATAGCAAATATACATTCTCGAATAGGTGGTGCCCCACCTTGGCCACCACTACCACCTGATCTGCCAGCAACATTAGTATTGTTTCTAGTAGCACGATCGGCATCTAATGCCTCAGCCACCTTATCAATAACCAACTTTTGAATCGCAGCAACTGACATTCCCTTGGGAGGCATGATTCTAAAACACAAAGAAAATCAGTAAGCATTCATACAATGGTATAGCTAAAACATGTACAAATAAGTTGATCACAACATGAATTAGTAATCAAATCATACAAGGAGTCGTAACAAATTAAGTAAGGATCAAAAGTAGTCGTTAGTCATTCATCATAAGATTCAGTACATGGTTGTATTGTTCATAAAATATGATACATGTCATTACAATCATGGATACTAATTCTACTAACCGACAGACCGGTTTAGTGATTACAACAACAAAATAAGGAAACTACAAGTGATACTAAACTATTGTGGGTCACATGGGGATCCACGTGGCTCGGAGGGCTATGAGTCCATAGGAGTAGTGGTGTCATCACCATCATCATCTTTGGCGGCAATAGCAGCATCCCTAGCAACGACATAAGGGTCATCCGAACGTGGTGCAAAAGCAGGGTAAACAGGAGGCTTATAAGGCTCCTCCTGAAATCGCAAACCCTCGGGAATTCTCTCCCTAACCCAAGCCTCCTAATGGCTCAAACGCTCAGCTCGGCGACACTGCTCCTTAAGCTTATTAAATTGCCTACTCAGGCCCTCTAAAAACTTCATCATTTTAGAGTAGTTAGAGCTATTCTCTCTTACCGCCGCATCTAAGGCTGTAATGTCGTACTCATGGCGGTTTATACGAAGATCATTCTCTCTGAACTTCTTCGCCATTCTAATCTAAGTGTTGTACTTGTCGAACATCTACCTATCCAATTTCTTCACTCCTGTATGAGCACTCTCCAAACTACAACCTACGGGACTAGGCCCAGAAACCCTACAAAAAGAGCCCATTAGATGAACTCTCTCCAACATGAAAGTTACTGCCGAACTAAATAACAAGAGGTATCGGCTCATTGTTAGCATCAATAACAGGAACCACATGGGGTGCAAACTCGGACTCCTCATCAGATGTAGGAGGTGGTCCACGTGAGGGGATCAACCTCCTCATATGGATGAATGACCTCGGCATCATCCTCATCATTCTCATCCACTTCCATCTCCTCTTTATCATCATCACCTACCACATCTTCCTCTAACTCATCATCATCATCAATCAACCACCCTATTCATATTTCCTTCAGGTAGTGGGTTCATATGAAGTGCAAACCTATTCATGTTGTTGGGCTCAGGCATGGGTTCATCTTTCTCTGGTTCTTCTTCTGGGTCCTCTTCTTTGATGTCATCTTCTACTTCTACATCACTTAAATACCCATCCGGTTAAACCGGTGCATGATTAGGAATAATAGGAGCGGGTTTGAGATTAGCTGGCTCATCTTCGGGAACATTCGCATCATGATTGGGAGAAGGTAAACTCGCCATGATAATCTGCAATCCCGCTAAATAAATATATATAAGGTCACTATATACATAAGATTTATGCAATACACGAATAAATGCAATGCATTAAAATGAGTATGATAATTTAACAATGATTTATTTAAACATGTAAATAAATTCAAAAACTTTAATATAAAGTTTAACAATTGATATATATCCCGATATGTATCATAGTATTTATTTAATAAATACTTAACAATAATGCACCCGAATCGTGCATAAATACTGAAATAGGAATTTCAAGTATGACTTGAACGGAAACCACAAGGAACCTTTGCGCGTGAAAATAAGAAAATAAAGTTATAGTTTAGGTTTTTGAAAAATAATCTAGTTCTCTATAACTTATGGCTCTTGATACCAATCTTTTACACCCCCATATATATACAGCGGAATCAACAATTGGGTGTTAATTCATAGCACAAAATCATAAGGATATAAAAAATGCCTCGAAAAGCGATGTTTTAAAATATTAGTTTTATTCTTATCAAAGTACCAAAGTTGTCCACAAGATCATCACCAAAATAACATATATTTTTAAAGACAATAACATAAAAGTTTTTGGAGAATGGAACATAAAACATATTTCATAAAATTTAGCGCAACGTTCCTCCCGTCCATTCTAAGCAATTAACCTTGATTACCTGAGATAAAACATGCTAAAAAATGTCAACGAAAATGTTGAGTGAATTCATAGAGTTTATATGAATATAAAAATATTAGAACACAAGTATTATAATCATCGAGTAACTTGTTGTACACCAAGTTATTAGCTACTAATGCAATGAGCTCGTGACACTGACACATTTAGACTATAAATAGTGCATAATAATATTCAACATTTGCCTCCATTAGTTTGGTATTATTGCGACATACCTACTAAAATCTCAATACAATGTCTGTTGACTGGGTGTTCACGTCATAGATTCATACCCCGGACCGGGTTGTCAAGCCCATAGATCTATTAATTGTACTAGCGTCTATCCATCATAGGTAATTAACGGTTTAAGAAATTAAGGTCTTTTGGAAATAGGTACTCATGCATTTAATTAATTTATCGGGTCCAACATACCGAAAACTACTTGTGTTTAAATTATATAACAAGCATGTATCTCCCTCGCGGGGTTTAATAAAACATTTTAATTTGTAAAGGCGAGGATATGAACTCACCGTAAGAGCAAATAGATCAAAAGTAAGACGAGTCTTCGGACGAGCGAGAAATACTTCTAAGCACCACCTAGAAGACGTGACGCGACTTAGTATGATAAAGAAATCAATACGTAAAAATAAATCACATGATCACGAGATATGTTTCCAAGATATGCATGGCACTGCATTATGACTTAATCAAAGTGTTCTTATTCCTAACTTGATGTCTAACCTGAGATTATATATAATAAAACACCCTCTAAGTTTCATCTCTTAACTCACGTTTAACCAATGTGTATCTATATGTTTTAGATTTCTGGACAAGACGTAAAATTTCAGATTCTGAATTTAACCCGACTTCATGGACCCATAACTCTTAGCCCGTAAATGATCTAAGTATGAGGATTTCACCCCTTAAAACCCATTTGAGTATAGTTTTCAAAAATGTAAGGCTCATCCTCTAAAGAATTTCAGAGCCATAGGAAATGACATTTTAGTACCTGACTATCCAAACCAGAATTATCCGATTATTGAAACCTTTTACGAAAAAGGCCACAAATCCTAATATATGATAGCTATAAAGGTGAATCTAATTGGAGGTGTTAGATTAATGAGTCTACTACAGAGATAAATTTTCTTTTCCCACATTTAAGATTAAAAACCTGGAGTTTAACTCCTTTTCCAAGTGATGTTCCAGAATTGACTAGTTTTCGTAAATCGGCCATATCTCGCTCATCCGGAGGAGATATGGCCCTATCTAATTAGCCACATGAAGATTAGACATATATCTACCTAGCCATGTAATTTAACAGTAGGCTCCAAGCCAAAATTTATTTGTTATAACCTCATTTTGCTACTGATCTTAAAACAGCTCCATGATCCTACTTATAACTTCATCAAAATTCATTCCAATCCCAATCTATCCACATGCAATGCCATAACAAAACTCATAAACATATCCCACACATAAAAACTTCATGTTTACGATCAAATCAAAATCAAACAAATCAAGACCATGCATGTTCATAAAGAGTAAAATCTCAAGCACTTAACATAGATTAAATAAACATACGAAATGTTTTGAAAATTCCTTACTAAACAACAATGGATAACCGACAAAAAGATCAAAATCTTTTATTTCCTTCCTTTCTTTCTTGTTAGCCGAAACCCAAAAGAGGTCCAAATTAAACTCGAACCCTAACTTTACTTTTTCCACAATATTTTAATAACTAGATTACCAATAAACCCCTTGATTCCTTTTTTACAACCAAGGTTAATAAAAACCCTAAAAATTAAGATTTAAGAAGTGCTTGCATGGTGTTTTTAGGAGATGATTAAGGTGGATTTTTATTAGCATAAAAACCCTAGTTAATGTAGGGATGATTAGGGTTTATTGTAGGATTGATTTGGAGTAGAATGAGATGGTTAAGGTGGATTTTTAACAATGAATATGGTGGTTTTGGTGTTGCAATTCTCGAACAGAAAAGGGAGACTGATGATTTTCTTATAATCGGTGTGTGTGTGTGTGTGTGTGTGTGTGTGTGTGTGTGTGTGTGTGTGTGTGTGTGTGTGTGTTTTATGAATATAGAAGGTGTATTCAGGTCTTTATATGGGGGGATAATTACTAGATAATTCCATTAAAAAATCAAGGTGTCGTTGGTTTTGGTTGAGTTATAACGGCCCCCGTATGGGGTGGGCTGGTTGGTGCTTTAGTTTTGTTAAGTTTTTAAATACATTATTTCTACTCGACCATTTAAAACTAATCTAGCTCGTTTGATTTTTTAAAAATAACATGATTTTCTTGGACTCGGGTTTTGGCCCCATATGAAATAAAGTTCGAAAATATACTAAATAAAAATTAAATAAAAAATAAAATAAATAAGCTCTCAAGGCTTAAAATAGGCATTCATTGATTTCTCGATCGATAACGGTTAAATTCCAAATATAGGATTCACGAATAATTAAAATGACGATTTTAATAAAAATCGACTAACATGTAAAAGTAAATTCTTTAAAATTTATAAAATAAAATAAATATGAGATTAGAAATATTAGTGACCTTAAATACGGGGTTTTACATTTGTTGACTGACAAGAACTGCACTTGGAATGGGTGAAGGGGCCGTGACACGATAGAGGTCCCCGGTGCTGTCACATCGGAGGAGTACCCGACGCGTCATGAAGTCCTTAACAGAGAAACCAAACGAGTCAAATTCAATAGTACAATCATTATCGTGAACAAATTGACGAACATAAATCAAGTTTTTGACAATATGCGGTGTGATGAGGATATTATTAAGTCTAAGAGATTTTAAAGGAGTTGACAAGATGCTATGGCTAGTGTTGGTGACAGGAAGGGAGTGCCCATCACCAACCAAAACTGTAAAAATACTGATGGTGTTGTCATGTAGGTGTATTTTATGCTTTCAAGTTTTAAATTTCTATTTTACCGACTTGACCTAAAACAACACTTTTCACGGGCAGTGTACCCAATCGATGGAAGTTTCGTGGTAAGTAGGGTGTCGACCACTAAGAGCGAGAAACACTTTCAATAACACTTTCAATTTATTAATACCTTTGGGTTTTTTATAATCTAAGTTAGTTAATCATATATGCTTAAACCTATGCTAAACCTATGTGAATCCTAAATCTAATGGATAAGGTGGGTTTTCAGTCTGAGAGACTGGCACAGGTTATCTGGCTGGACTAAAACCAAATTATAAGGACACTAAAACACAAGCAAGCAATTAACAAAAATAAAAGAGCAGTTAGCTAAAATTTAGAAATTATTATTTAACCTTTATCTATTCCAATAAGAACGGGGTTTGTTTATTACGTGCTAATGATTTCTTATCTCGAGGCGGCAAAGCATTCTTAAGACTTAGCGTGTTACTTCTTCTAAGACCTAGACACGTTGTATTCTATTCACAATTAAATGCATCCGCAGAAAGCATCCTTATTTGCTGGTTTAATATATTTGGGGAATTAAAGTAATGGTGATATTGTTAAACCTAGCAGCATGGAGACTTTACCCTATTACTAGTAATGGACTAATTCATACACTTGTAGTACCTAACAAAGGTCTTTACATTATTTCGAGACGTTCGCGTTGTACCAAGGGAGAACGTACTCGTTGATACCAAGGTCACCTTATGGTCCAACTAAGCTCACAATCTAAGGGCAAAGATAGGTCGTTAATTGTGATCCTATTGGTCTAGATGTATAAATCACTATATGGAGAGCTATCCCGGCATCTAGATTACTTGGTCCGTATCACTAGATCCAGTTGAATGATAGGTCGCATACAAAAGCACGTAAACAAGTATAAATTGATAAACATAAACAAGCAATTCAACGATAAATTAAGAAATCGAGATAAACAAACCAAACATTAAGATCTTCATAACAATGGCTAATACCCGAAGGTATTAGCCTTCAAACGTCATAATTAATACAAAAGTAATGATTTAGCCAAGGTAAACTAACCGAGTTAACGAATGATACCAAAAACTGAATGATTACAAGAGTATAAGAAATTACACGTTGTCTCCTATGGAATTAATCGCGTTGCTCGACCTCTTCTGCTCTTTTTCTCCTCTGAAAATCGACTTTTATGGTTTAGGTATCGAGAATATGATTTAGCACACTTAAAACTCGTTTTTGAGTTTTCTATTTATAGGGTCTAGAGTCGGTTCGATACGGCGTATCCAAAGTCTTGGATACGGCGTATTGGGGGTTTCTTGGAGTAGGGACCACGTTTGATATCTTCTAGAATATTTTATTTCCATTTCCTATATGCTTGTTTTCGGCGGTATTGCATTTCTTTGGATACGGCGTATTGATCTTGTTTCCTTCGTGGTCTTTGGTGAGTGCAGGCATATATAAGCCGTATCTTCCTTGATGGATACGGCGTATTGGTTGTCAGAATAGTAATCTTCAAAATATCTTTGTTTAAGCTCCAGAATGCGTGCCTTTTAGTTAACTTTCACCAAGTTTTCCATAATTATTATAATTTTGAAATACAATCAATTAAGTAACAATTCTTTGCAATAATTATACAAAATGGGTTAATTACATAGGATAAATGATGTTATAAAGTAGGCGTTATTTGATGTTATCTAATATCCCCCCACTTGAATCCTACTTGTCCTCAAGTAGCCTTTAGAAGTTTATAAAAATGAATCCCTAAGGATTTTTCTAGTTAAGCATTTATTTGATCTATTACAAGTACACAACCAAACACCTCATGAAATAGGAAGATGAAAACACTCAAATTACTCAACTAATCTATGTGGTAACATGTAAATAATTCGCTCAATTGCTCGGTCATGATGAGTATTCTATCATAGGCTTGGCAAGGATACACATCTCCACCACTAGAGCTAAGGAGTAATAATTTTATAAAGATAAAATGGGTTTTTATTATAAGCCTTAGGGTTGATCATTGTACAATCTTTCACTAAAAGTACCACACCAACTAGGCAACTAAAGCACACATACATGGGCGTAACAACGGAATAGACATGTGTGTTCGATCACATCCTCATTCGAGTTTAACCAAGGGTTAGGATGAAGAATGATATAGGGTAGGGATCTTTTAACTTTCACCAATAGTAATAAACCAACAAGGCAGCTGAGACATGCATACATGGCCGTAACAACGGAATAGACATGCATGCTCGTACACATCCTCATTCGCGTAAAACCCATGGTTAATGATTAGGAAAGGGAATTAAATTGTTGTTAAACAAAAATTACGAAACAAATAGACTAGGTCTAAGATATAAGTTGCTAGACACTTTTTCCCGACCGTTACTATGATAAAGACACAACTATTTATAAACGTCTTAATCATTGATCAAAAACAACAACCTAAGTTGGCATTCCCGTAACGGTCAACTTCCCAATCATCCCATACTTTACTTACTTTTACAAGACAAGTGGCGATATCTATCACTTTATACAATACTCTACATCATTGACTTATAAGACGTATCAATGAATAATCGATCCTTCATATAATTCCTTCGGTCTAAGCTTTTGCGAAACGATTATCTTCAAACTTTCCTCCTCTTTTTTGTTGTGATTTTTCTAATTTTTTAGATTTTTTAGCACTACACTATACTACGAAACTCGATGTAATTTCACCATCTTCACAATCATAATAACTCCGAATAGTTCCTTCGGTAATTCTTCATTCTTCGGACGTACCAATATTTGTGTTGGTAGTAAAAATACATGAGTTTTGACTACTTTATACATTCCCATTTGCAATGTGCAAATTTCTTCCTAGCCGTACCAAAGATAGAAAATTGACACAAGACTCGGGAAATACATACTTTACACTTTAAGCAACTAGCAACTGATAAATGGACTTAATCTAACAGGGTAGGCTAAGGTGTAAAGATGTAACAAAACAAACAGTTGGTGTAATTCCTAAATGATTGGCTCTACGGGTTGTTCTAGGGGTATCTTACTCTTAAGATGAGAGTAAACAAAGGGTTTATACGAGGGTCAACTAATCAGTGTAGTTAGTTAATAAAACAACATGTATAGGCTTTTTGGATGTAATCCTAAAAATTTACCAATTTAAACAATATACTGCATCTAAATCCATAGTACTCATTATTGTAGTCTCGAATAGATATACCAAGCCAAGTTCTAAAGTCTACAACATCACTGACATACTCATATTTTGTGGAATTTGGGTAAACATTTGGAAACGGATAAGGTTAGATCTTCATAATATCTAACAAGGGTTATTGTGTGCAGGTTATGTATCAAGTAATTTCACAAAAGTATGCTTGATTTTTTTTAATTTGAGCATAATTTAAGCATTTTAGTATAAAAAATAGGACAAGTATCATTCTAATTCCCATCCCCCACTTGAATTATAAAACGTCCTCGTTGTATAGATAAAACATTAAAAACGGGAATTAAAAAGAATTAGAATGAGAAACTCCCCTGATATTTTGCTCGGTAGATTCTCCATGTTGAGTTTATGAGCAAGGATGTGTGTTGTAAATGCGTCTGTATTCCAGCATGACTACAATCACACATAGGATTCCAGATGATTGATACTTCAGCAACTTCGTCAATTTCTTTGCAGCGAGGTCCAATGCAAAATATAGGAAAAACATGCATTCTTATCTCGGGTATCTACGGTTAATTTAAACTAAACTAAGTACTAAATACGGGTTAGTCTGTTGAATACGCCGTATCATGTGCATGAATACGCCGTATTGACAAAACTGACAATAATGTTTTTAAAGTGCATAAAAATAAAGGACTGACCACGTCCAAATATTCAATACGCCATATAGTATGGAGCGGATACCCCGTATTGATGTCTGGGAAGACATACTCGATAAAAATAAATAACAATCCGGGTTGTCTCCCGGGAAGCACTTTTGTTTACGGCGAAGTCTTTAAGTTAGACTTTTCTTCCTTCTTTACTTCTACTCGTCTCTGGTTACCATCCATCCTTCGTCCATCATGCGAAAGATTTCTTGGTATGCTGGGCATGCATCTTTGCTTGTACTTGTCAAATCATCGTATTCATCTTCTTTAACAACAACATACTCTTCGTCATCTCTGAACAAATACTTAATCATCTCGAATCTTCTTATATTGCAAACTGGCAGCTCATGAGTTTCATTACTACATATCTCTTGTCTTTCATCAACTTCATGATCAATCTCATATTCATGATCATGGTTTGTATCATCATACACGTTCCATCATTTCCGTCGTTCGTAACTTGACTCATCATTATCTTCTATAGTTCCTTCCATGATAAATTTGTTTCTTAAAGCTTCTTCTTTTAGATCTTCATCCTCCAAGGCTTCATACCATTCATAATCCTGATAATGAAGTGAGTTTCCAATTATGTAAGCTCTAGGAAAGTTCCCTCCATGACAGTATTCATCTCCTCTCCAGCTACAGGTAGGCTACTCCGAACATCTAGTTTTATAATTAAAAGGTTTGCAACAATGTGTAACTGGTGTGGGTTCATTCCATGCTCCATAATTCATCTATGGTTTTTCGTGTACCCATGGCACATCTTTTTTCCATTCGTAAATCTAATCGTCCTTAAATTCTTCATAAGTCTTGACTCCTTCAATGTCTTTAGTAAGGAGATCAAGATCTATCTTGAGTAGGTAATTGAACTCTTTGAATTCTTCGCACAACGGTGTTTCATAATCAAACATGTTTGTTTCAATTCTAAAGATTTCACCGATTTCTTGTTCATCATCGTGATCAGTTTCCTCAAGATCGGAAGTTTCATCATTCGTTGGCTTAATTTTGTCACTTCCCAATTTCCAGTAGTCCCACAAAGCTCCTTTAGTAAATACATCCATCGTCTTGTAGTTCACAAACTTTGAGGCCAACCAATTTTCAAACATGGGATTAGTAGGGTTCCACTTAATTATGGGGTTGTTAATTCCGCCAATGCGGGAAGGCGGGTAGTATTTTCTAAAAAAAATTCCAGTCAAATCAACCCAACTAGTAATTGATCCTTTAATTCCATCAAACCATCTCCATGCATCTCCAACCAATGAGATTGGGAAAACAACAACTCTAAGTTTATCCTGATTCACATTCGATAAATCAATTGGGTCAACAATTTTTGGAAAGTATTCGATATGCTCGACCGCGTCTTCCCCATTAGTACCACTAAAGGCATTTTTATGAAAATCATCAAGGAATTTTCTTTTTAGCTCATAGCGTTCTTTCAATTAAACATAATTCTTGTAATCCCTGAATAGTAATTTGCTTGGTCATTAGTCACGATTTTTCTCGTTGTTGATTTTGCTTCTTTGTCTGTCATCTCTTCGTCAATCAACTAGCTCTGATATGCACGACCTGTCACAAAGGTGAAAATATCAGCAGGATTTGCTCTGAAGAATGATAGAAAAATTAACCACGGAAATCAAATACGAAATCTCAGATTCTATTTCAGATGATCGATACGCCGTATTCAATTGAAGTGAATACGCCGTATTAATCTTTTGAGAGAATACGCTGTATTGGACAGAAAGTTGGATACGCCGTATCTAATAGAAGTGGATACGCCGTATCAGCTTATCCACCAGAACAGTGTATTATGAAAAACAATTAAATATGCAAACAATAAGACACACAAATATACAAGCAAATATACAGAATATACAGAATTATACACTAATCTAAATTACACTAATCCTAAGGGTTAGATCTAATCTAATGTTAAAAACCAAAATATCAAATAAAAATCAAGATTAATTTTAACTCCCCGGCAACGATGCCAAAACCTTGATGGTGTTGTCGTGTAGGTGTATTTTATGCTTATAAGTTTTAAATTTATATTTTACGGATTTTACCTAAAACAACACTTTTCACAGGTAGTGTACCTGGTCGATGGGAGTTTCGTAGTAAGTAGGGTGTCGATCACTAAGAGCGAGAAATACTTTCAATTTATTAATACTTTGGTTTTTCTAATCTAAGTTAGTCTAATCTATGTTAAACCTATGTTAATCCTAAATGTAACGGATAAGGAGGTTTTCAGTCTGAGAGACTGGCATAGGTTTTGTGGTGACTAATGTGTGTTTTCCAAGCTTTAAATTTATAATAACTAGAAATACCGATTTTGACTAAAAACATAACATTCGTGCAAGTATACCTTATTCGAGTGTAATATAGGATTAGGAAAGTCCAGGTCGTTCCACGGGAATTGAAGTTTTCACAGTTTGTAATTAAGGTGCTAAGGTTAATAAGATTGTCACGGATCAAATTAACCAAAACGTACATAAATTGAATATTGCAAAGAAAGCAATAAAAGGATGCTTCAAGCAATGATTAAAGTATGTTTGTTTAAGAAATAATCACTAAGACAATGAAGTGTTTAGGATAGTGTTTACAAGTTTAGAGAATAAAGATTTCACAAGTTACAAATCCTTTCGGCCTTTAAATATAACGAGTGATTATATCGATTAAAAACAACAAATCCTTTCGGCCTTTATAAGTTATTATAACCAATATATTAAGTGGAATGATTAAACACATATATAAAGAACCCTTTCGGCCTATATTCTTGTATAAAATATGTTTTACCAATTCAATAAACACATATCCAAACGCTCCATATCAAAGATCACATAATGCCTAAACAAACACAAGATGACTACTCCATGATCAAAGAAGTAACAAAAAACATTATGAACTCAAACAATTCAATAATAATCATATTCAAAGGATAAACAAGATTATACCAAATTCCAAGATCAAATGATGGTGATTTCACAAGAATTTCCCAAGAACACTTTATTATATTCAAATTAAACCCGGAAACAATGAACAATTTTGTCACAATAGCTTATAGCTTCGAATTACACTTCACTACTACTTCCTTGGATGGATTAAAACATGGGAATTATTGATGAACATCAAGCAAGTTCATCCAATTCTTTAAGATCTCCTCCTAACTTTGATTCTATTTGTTGTGATGATTGTGTTACCAAGGGTGGTTTGGATCAAAGGTTTGTCAAGCCTTTATCCCAAAAAAATCCCCCTCTAAGTGTTCTAAACGAACTAGATTGATTTGTGTGTGAGATATGAAATGGGAGAGCCAAAGGAGGGTTTTTATAGGCTGTTCGGGGGTCAAAATGTGCCGCACTTTTTATTTTATGCGCCGCACTTCGGGAGTTAATGAACACTTCATTTAATTGACTTTAATTTTTCCACATACTCAAAAGTGTGCCACACTTTGGCCAAAACTGCCACACTTTGGTCACTTTCAGCACTTGGCCTTTTTCACGGTTGTAGATAATTGAATTCTCTTCGCGCGGCCACTTGAACCAACTAAAACGGAGTTCGTATGACCGAGTTATGGCCAAAACAGCGGATAGGTGTCGGGAGATCATTAACTTGAGTTATTTCTTCGTTTAAGCTTCAAATCTTAGTGTATTCTTCTGTTTTCTTCCACGACACATGCCTAGAACATAAAATAGCAAATATACTTGATTAAGTACCGAAAGTTCACGAGAAATGATCAAATATATATAAATAACGCCGCCGAAAACATGTATAATTAAGGCGTTATCAAATCCCTCCACATTTAGCTATTGCTTGCCCTCAAGCAATCAAATTGGGAAAAAATAAGATCATTTATCTTAACATGGAGAAAATTTAAATTTAACAATTGTTTACAGATTTAGTAACTTTTCAGGCATAGACATATAACTGGGCACCTTACATAGGGAATGTGTTTGTTTAATATTCACCCGAGTCACTCAGATAGGGTTTATATTTTTGCAAAGCCACTCATTTACACAGACATAATCTAGATAGCTACCAAATGCTTGTACGAGACACATAAACATGACCGATGGGGCATGAGCACCAGACAAAATCTCAAAGAGGCCAAATGTAATAACGAGGTGGGTTAATAACTGATACTCTTGTGCCGGAACTTGAGCCTTATACTTTGAACTTTATTTCTTCAACTTTCTTCTTCTTTTTCTCTTTCTTTTTATTTTTTTTATTTTCCTCTTCGATAAGTTTTTTCTTATACTTGCGATAACTAAGGCAGAGAACTGTGATCTTTCGGGCACATACTTCATGATGTAACATAGGAACTTCAGCGATTTTAGCACTAAAAGCGAGTGCTACAGATACAGGGACTTGTTGAGATTTATTTCACCTCTTATTATACGGAATTGTCTATAAATTAATCTTACTGCGGTTAGTAAATGATAATCAAGCACAAGTTCTAGAGCTACTAAATTACCGGCTCACTCATATAATTTTAAACCAATACCACTGCTCCAGAAAAGGTGACAAACTACAAATACATAGCCGTAACGACGGATGAGACACTTACAATTGCATTCACACCTTAACTCGAACAAGCTAAAGGCATCAATTATCTTAGGTATCAAAGGTGGATACCCGAATTCTTTAAGGCCAAATTTCTCAAAATTTTAGTGGACTATTTTTGTGCTAGTTATAGTGTCAATCCGGGTGGATGTGCCTTACTAAGAGTATTCATTTTTAATTTTGAAAGGAAAGTATATATTAATTTTTTAATTTTCCAAAAAAAAATATCAGTTGAAAATTTTCCTTAGATCGCAGGGCAAACATGGAGGAATATGATTAATTTTTCCTATTTGGATTCCCTCCACACTTAAGTTGAACATTGCCCTCTATGTGAAAACTGATAATTAAGATAAAATAAGGAAAATTAAGGGAAAACGATACTTCCCGTGGTTCTTAAGTGCTCGGTTGAATTCTAAAAGATACAGCGCGAAACAGAACGCCAAGCATGTGAATTCTATCATATGCAATATTATAATTCAAATATATCACCCCCCAAGTGATAAGCTATCACCACAAGTCCAAGCATCGCCTGTTTTATTTAATCTGCAAAATAAACACAACTCCAAAAATCCGTAAAATTCCAAAGCGCACTTTCGTAGGCACCACAGTTGCATTTAGCGTATGCAACAAGCCTTTAAACACCTCTGTGTCCCGGGTGGATGAGTTATAGTTTCGTGAGGGTTTACAGCAAACACACCCACAGAGTTCATTAAATTTCTTTTTAGATACAGTAGTCTGATACGAAACACACGGGCCCTGTGCGCGACATACTTAAAAACTGCAAAGCTTTTCGTTTTATACATATATATTTTTTATAGGTTTATAATTATTATTTACTATTACTACTATTATTATTATTATACTTAACTTGATTTAAGATTCCTTAATGATATGGTTCAAGTGGGAATGATCCACTCTTAAACATTTAGGGTATGGTATTTTTGGTATGTACTCATGGAAAGGATATTCTTTTGTTTTTACAACGTGATAACCCCTTTTTGATGTCTTAATAGGTTTATATTTTTTGATTTTATTGTTAACTATGATAGGAGGTGGTGGATCTTTTTGAGTTTTCAGAGAATAATCAGACTTTCCACTCCCGGTGAATACGACATTCACTTGCTCGGTGTGAGCTTGAGGAGGAGGTGGTGGTTTAGTCCTATCGGTTTGTTCTGAAGATACGTTTTGAGATTTCGACTACTCATCTATTTTTCTTTCCATGTTTTTAATTTTAGTTTGGAAATTATTTTCATTTTGCTTCATCTTTATAATCATATCGTTAACATTGTTCTTGAAAAACATATTTGTAACTCTTTGACCATCCAAGAATTTAGTGATTGATTTTTCGAGATCAGTTTTATATTGAGGTTCTTGGCTGACGGTTTTAGACTTTTTGTTGGGTAAAACACCGGTGGTTTTACCATCGTCTCTATCAAAAAGTTTATCATGAACAGTTCTCATGTTATGGATACAAATTTTGAAATCTTCGAGATCATTTTTCACATCATTGTTTAATTCTGTGAGCGATTTCTCAGAATCATTAGGATCATAAAGGGATTGGTGAGAAAACGAATCATAAGAATTTTGGTTTTCAAAACCTTCAGGTTGGATGTAATTGGCTTCATGACGTTCACACATCGGCGTGTCATCGTTCTTAGAAGTGTGGTCACCTCCGCAGTTATTATAATTCTTACGCATCTCATGCATCTCCTCTTTTAAGCTCTGGAATTGAGAATCCATTTTTATAGTTAGAGCTTCTACTTTTTCCATTAAGCGAGAATTATCATTATTACTATTACTTCCATCGGCGAAAGCAACAGATTTTCGATGATGTTCAATTTAGATTCAAGTGACCAATCAAGTTTAAAAAGGACTTTGTCCTCAAGAAATTGAAAAGCTTGATTTGGACTTTTGTAGAGGAAGATTCCTCCGGCAGTTATGTCCAGGATTCCTTGAGTGGGTTCGTCTAGACCGTGATAGAATATTTGAATAATATCTCCTTTGGTCAGACCGTGCCCATGGCATTTTCAAAGCATGTTCTTCCGTCGTAACCAGGCGTCGGTTAGACTTTCGCATACGTTTTGAGAGAAATTTCTGATTTCAAGTAAAAGATGGTTAAATAACGAAGGTGGAAAGAATCTGTTTATAAAAGTTCTTCTCATTTGATCCCACGATGTTATAGACTCTTCATTAAGTTCATTAAACCATATTTTATCTTTATCACATAAGGAAAAGGGAAATATCAAAAGCTTAACAGCTTCACTTTGAGTTTCACCATATTTGAACATGTCGCAGATTGCGAGAAACTCATGGATGTGGTCATGCGGATCGGCCCGTAGACAACCATCGAATTTATTTTCCTGAATCATATTCAAGTGGGTACTATTGATAACAAAGTTGTCATCAATATCGGCGTCTAGCACATGATAAAATAGGAGTCGTGCCTACAGTCTAGAACTATTTCCACATGGGTTGAACATCAGGATCGAGAATTATTTGCTTTGTTTCGACATCCTCTTCAGGTATATTTATGAAAACAAATTCATTAATGGAGGAATGTTGAGTTGAAGATTTGAGTGATTCGATCTTGACGACTTCTTTTTGGATAGTTTTAATCTTATAAGTCCTAGTTATTAAATTTTTATTAATTAAATATTATACTTTACTAGATTTTTCTCGAAGATAGGGGATGTACACATACGTTAAGCATTTTGCAAAAAGACATTTATATATATATAATTAAGACTAATATGATAATATTCATAATAAAATAAATTATTTTCATATAATTTTTTATATTTTTTTTATTTATAGATTTTTATATACGTTAGATATATTTTAATTATATATATATATATATATATATATATATATATATATATATATATATATATATATATATATATATAAAATAAGGATAAATATATAAAAAAAATTCAGATAGATAGAGGGCGGCGTACTTTAGGAAAAGTGCGTCGACTTTTCCGGAAGTTTTATTTTTTTCGAATATTACGATAAACTAGATGTTTACAAATACACAAGGCATATAATCAGATAAAATACAATTCCAAATGATTATAGAACCTAAGACTAGCAGATTGGGGTTTTGGTTTTGGTTTTAAATCAGATTATGCTAGTGAAATTTCAGCAGAAAGTGCGACGTACTTCCTGGGTTTTCAGGAAAATCGGCGCACAACTTGTATGTGCGGCGTACTTCCTGAAGAAAAATGATTTTTTGGTTCAGTTTGCCAGAAAACTGTACGGCGAGTTTGAAAATTTTGCAAAACAGTAAATAACTTGATGAAAAACAAAATAACACAAAAAAATAAGCAACAAACTGATAACAACTTAAACAATTCCCCGGCAGCGGCGCTAAAAACTTTAATGTGTGTTTTCCAAGCTTTAAATTTATAATAACTAGAAATACCGATTTTGACTAAAAACACAGCATTCGGGCAAGTATACCTTATTCGAGTGTAATATATGATTAGGTAAGTCCAGGTCGTTCTACGGGAATTAAAGTTTTCACAGTTTGTAATTAAGGTGCTAAGGTTAATAAGATTGTCACGGATCAAATTAACCAAAACGTACATAAATTGAATATTGCAAAGAAAGCAATAAAAGGATGATTCAAGAACTGATTAAAGTATGTTTGTTTAGGCAACTATCACTAAGACAATAAAGTGTTTAGGATAGTGTTTACAAGTTTAGAGAATAAAGATTTCACAAGTTACAAATCCTTTCGGCCTTTAAATATAACGAGTGATTATATCGATTAATAACAACATATCCTTTCGGCCTTTATAAGCTATTATAACCAATATATTAAGTGGAATGATTAAATACATATATAAAGAACCCTTTCGGCCTATATTCTTGTATAAAATATGTTTTACCAATTCATTGAACACATATCCAAACGCTCCATATCAAAGATCACATAATGCCCAAACAAACACAAGATGACTACTCCATGATCAAAGAAGTAACAAAAAACATTATGAACTCAAACAATTCAATAATAATCATATTCAAAGGATAAACAAGATTATACGAAATTCCAAGATCAAATTATGGTGATTTCATAAGAATTTCCCAAGAACACTTTATTATATTCAAAGTAAACCCGAAAACAATGAAGAATTTTATCACAATAGCTTATAGCTTCGAATTACACTTCACTACTACTTCCTTAGATGGATTAAAACATAGAAATTATTGATGAACATCAAGCAAGTTCATCCAATTCTTTAAGATCTCCTCCTAACTTTGATTCTATTTGTTGTGATGATTGTGTTACCAAGGGTGGTTTGGATCAAAGGTTTGTCAAGCCTTTATCCCCAAAAATCCCCCTCTAAGTGTTCTAAACAAACTAGATTGATTTGTGTGTAAGATATGAAATGGGAGAGCCAAAGGAGGCTTTTTATAGGCTGTTCGGGGGTCAAAGTTCGCCGCACTTTTTATTTTGTGCGCCGCAATTCGGGAGTTAATGCACACTTCATTTAATTACCTTTAATTTTTCCACAGACTCAAAAGTGCGCCGAACTTTGGCCAAAACCATCGTATTTTGTTCACTTTCAGTAATTGGCCTTTTTCAATGTTGTAGATAATTGAATTCTCTTCGCGTGGCCGCTTGAACCATCTAAAATGGAGTTTGTATGACCGAGTTATGGCCAAAACAGTGGACAGGTGTTGGGAGATCATTAATTGGAGTTATTTCTTCGTTTAAGCTTCAAATCTTCGTGTATTCTTCCGTTTTCTTTCATGACAGGTACCTAGAACATATAATAACAAATATACTTGATTAAGTACCGAAAGTTCATGAGAATTGATCAAAGGGGGGTTTTCAGTCTGAGAGACTGGCATGGGTTTTGTTGTGACTAAAACCAATTCAAGACACTAAAACACACGCAAGAAAATTAACAGAAGATAGAAGAGCGGTCTAGCCAAATATAAGAAAACTGTATTAACCATTATTAATCCAATCAGAATGTTGGTTTGTTTATTAGTGCAATGATTACTTATCTCGAGGCGGCATATCATTCTTAAGACTTAGGCGTTACTTCTTCCTAAGACCTAGACACATAGAATTCTGTCACAATTAAACGCATCCGCATAAAGCATCCTTATTTGCTAATTATAATCTATCTTAGGGATTAAAGCAATGGTGATCTTGTTAAACCCTAGCTCATAGAGACTTTACCCACTTACTACTTAATGGCAATTCATACACTAGTAGTCCACTAACCAAGTCTTTACCAATTAATCGAGAACGTACTCGTTGATACCAAGGTCACCTTATGGTCCAACTAAGCTCATAATCAAAGGGCAAAGATAGGTCGTTATTTGTGATCCTTTGATTCTAGATGTATAAATCACTATATGGAGAGCTATCCTGGCATCTAGATTACTTGGTCCGTATCACTAGATCCAGTTGAATGATAGGTCGCATACAAAAGCACGTAAACAAGTATATTGATAAACATAAACAAGCAATTCAACGATAAATTAAGAAATCAAGATAAACAAACCAAACATTAAGATCTTCATAACAATGGCTAATACCCGAAGGTATTAGCCTTCAAACGTCATAATTAATACAAAAGTAATGATTTAGCCAAGGTAAACTAACCGAGTTAACGAATGATACCAAAAACTGAATGATTACAAGAGTATAAGAAATTACACGTTGTCTCCTATGGAATTAATCGCGTTGCTCGACCTAATCTGCTCTTTTTCTCCACTGAAAATTGACTTTTATGGTTTAGGTAACGAGAATATGATTTAGCACACTTAAAACTCGTTTTTGAGTTTTCTATTTATAAGGTCTGGAGTCGGTTCGATACGGCGTATCCAAAGTCTTGGATATGGCGTATTGGGGGTTTCTTAGAGTAGGGACCACGTTTGATATCTTCCAAAATATTTTATTTCCATATAGCTTGAATACGGCGTATTGCCTTCTTCAGGATACGGCGTACTGATCTTGTTTCCTTCGTGGTCTTTGGTGAGTGCAGGCACATATACGCCGTATCTTCCTTGATGGATACAGTATATTGGTTGTCAGAATAGTAATCTTCAAAATATCTTCGTTTAAGCTCTAGAATGCATGCCTTTTAGTTAACTTTCACCAAGTACTCCATAATTACTGCAATTCTCAATTACAAACGATTAAGTAACAATTCTTTGCAATAATTATACAAAATGGGTTAATTACATGGGATAAATGATGCTATAAAATAGATGTTATTTGATGTTATCAAATACATACACGAATTAAGAATAGTACTTAAACTAGTAACAGAATTATTTGAGTGAGAGCTAGCACCTATATCCGTATTCCATGCACCAGTAGTAGGGTCATGGAGAGTCCCTGCAGTAAATGCTTAAGGTAACAACATGGCTTGTCTCAAGGTATTAACCGCTCCATATGGCAGAACCGAACCCATAGTAGTATGAATCAGCCCAACAGCAGGGGGAGTGAAGTGGGTTGAGGTACTAGCGGTTGTGTAACCATAATATGGGACATGGGCTTAGGCCAGTGGGGGAAACCTAGGTGGAGGTGTAGAGTTTGGGCCAAAAGATGTATCTGGGCTAGCGTAAAAAGCATGTGGTGTAGTGGGAACATTAGAAGCAATATTCGGTCATGTAACAGTTGGGGTAACAGTAGCATGAGTCAGCAAAGTGACATTGGTACCGTTATTTGACATAGCCACATTCATCCCCAGATGACCCAATTGTGCTAGTAACTTAGTTAAGAGATCATTAGTCGTATTCTCACTAGTCCCGTGACCTTTATTAAACCCACTATTAGCATTACTCACACGAGCATTGGCATCATGAACATATCGACACGAATCACCAAAACGACAAGACTCCTTAGCAAAATTGAAACAAGGCTTCCACGACTTACCTTGAGACGTGGAAGAACGTGAATTAGTGCTTGTTTTCGCCACAAGAACCATAGGAGATGAAGAATCCACAGGCAAAGCAAGCACCTTTGACTTTAATCTCATCTCTTCGGCGATTAACAAGGAGCGCACCGCTTTGAGATCAGGAAAGGTGTCCTTCCAATGCATGTAGCCACAAACTTGGTTGTATGTATCCAGGAGACCCTCAAGGGCATAGTGAACCACATCTTCTTCATTAACACGAGCGTCAAGACTAGTAAGGATGTTAACAATGGAATCAATTTTTTGAAAATAAGATTCCATGCTTTGATCCCCAAGCTTAATAGAACGTAACTCGGCCTTCAATGTATTAGTGCGAGATCTCTTATTATCCTTGACAATATCAGAGATAAGGCTCCATGCTTCCTTAGCAGACTTAGGGCGTGCCACAACAATCCTAGCACGAAGAGAATCGGAAAGAGTGAAAAGTATCCAAGAGATCACAATCTTATCAAATTTGGTTTCTTCAGGTGTGAGTGGTGCTAATGCACTTTTTTCGTTAATGGGACTATGAAGGTATTTGTCAACCTCATAACTAGCACACAATTCTTCAAAGAAAAACTCCCAAGACCTAAAATTCTAATTGTCAAGATCAAGCTTGACCGAGACCCTCGTAAGAAGGTGGTGATGGGTAACCAAGGAGAGTTTTTCAGATAGAGTAGTAGGGAGCAACATGTTGTCAGGACCAGTCATTGTTCAAGGTTTTGAAGTTAGGGTTCAGTGGTAGTATTTTGGTTACTGTGTTGAATAGGGAACGAAGGGTTTAGTGGATATGTTGCTGAAACAGTAGCGTGGAAACAAGGTATTAAAAATAATAAAACAAAACGTGAAGGGTTTTTAGGTTTTGGAGATGGTATGTATCAACAATGAACAAGAAAAGAATGTTGTGACCTTAGCACAAACGTAAAACCAACAATTATGCGTGACCTAAAGCACGAATTTAACCAACAATTATCGTGACCTAAAGCACGACTTAACCAAAAAATTATGTGACCTTGCATGAATGTAAAAGAAGGCTGGAAAAATTAAGGTTTGTAGGATCGGTGTTTTAGTTTAGGCTTGATACCATGTAAGAATGATATTGGATAATGATTTTCTGTGTCTTGTACTTCTCTACAAATCATATTGTATATATAGCATACAAGGATTGGATTTGAGCCCAAGATAACTACTAATGTGTAGGTAATGATGAGTAGGAATATCCTAATCCTACAACTAATGATTGACTAATCATAATCAATCAAAATCAATTATACAGCTAATACAAAATCAATTATACAACTAACATATTGTAGAGATATATATGAGGTCAAAACCACAATTGCTAATACTAAATATTAACGTATATTTTTATTTCAAAAATAGAGTAAATTACACTGTTCATCCTTGTGGTTTGCGTTGGCCGCAGACTTTCGTCCTTTGATCGAAAAAATTGCACCGTACGACCATAAGTGGGAAACAGTTTCTGTCGTTGGTCCCTTACTTTAACGGCCGTCACTGACGCTCGTTGACTCGGCTCGAGTGAGGGTATTTTTGTCCTTTTAAGTCTGCACATTAGGATAAATTGGTCATTTCACTCTTATGACTCACCAAAGCATTTTATAATATTGATACTTGTAGTCAACCAACACCAATCAAACCACCTATCTTTCTTTCTCTTCATCTTCACCCATCACCACCATCCTCCCTTCCCCAGCATCATCAGCCACCTTAAAAAAAAATCCAAAATCAACACCCAAAACGCTAAATTAAAACCCACAATCCACAAGCATTAAAACCATTTATCTTTCATCTTTAATTAAAGGGTAAATGACACAAAAAAGTACTCAACTTAGGGTCTGTTTCCAATTAAGGTACTCAACTTTTTTTTTGCCATATAAAGGATGTAAACTTTTTTTTAGCCAATTTAGGTTTTTTTCACTTCGTGTTAAAAAAACTAATGGCCATTTCGCTATTTCCCTAAATAAATCTTTTATAAAATTTGAGGGTGTTTTTTTTACATTTATCACTAAATCAAACGTTATGTAAATCAAACGTTATCTGAAAAGGTAAGTGAAGCATTTCTTTACAAAGACAAGAAGAAAAACGCACTAAGAAAGTCTGCAGCTCAAAAAAAGAAATTCGATCTATATTTTGTTGGTCAAAGGTTCGGTGGCTAGTTTTGTTTTAAGAAACTTACAGAACTATGGAAGGAAAAAACGTTATGTAGATCAAGAAAATAACTAATAGTAAAAGCCTTTTGAATAAGTGAATCCGATATTCAATTCACCAATATGGCTATTTAGTTTTTATAACATGGTTTCACAAGTTCAAATCTTGTTTTATTTTCCTGTCCTTCACTCATCTACTTACTACAACATTTATTTGTCAAAGGACAATAAGTTCACATTGCAGGTTAAGATTTAAGTTAATTTTTATCTCAAACATTATTTAATCACAATCCTTATATTATAAAAGACTGAGTTTTGAAGTATTCAATGTGGTGTCTTCATGATTGAGCATTTACATTTCAACATTAAGTTTGGCCTTTCCATTTGCAATCAGTAAATGTGATAACAAGGAACCTTCTATCAAAGCAGTTACAAAACCTAAAAGATCCCCAAAACTCATTCGATTACGAAACCCAAATGATTCCCATTCTGCTATAATAACCCACACAAACAATCCATTTGCCAATAAGTTTTATCAGTTTCAAGATGAATGAATAGAAGACTGCAAACAAGATTGGTAAGAGCTAACCCTAATTTCCAAAAAAATATTGATTTTCTAAAGCTTTTTTTTATTTTAATTTCTTTTTGATTTTGAAAATAGGGTTTTTGTGAGAATTGGGGGTTTTTGTCATTTTTATTTTTTCGGATAATTTTTTGCAGGTTACTTTATCATTGATGTTCCCACAATCATTCTTTTAGAGCTAGCAGTGACGATTTATGCGAGATTTGAAGATTCCTTTACGGTTAGTTGTGATTTTGGGTTTAACAAAGATGAAATTTGTTTAAAGATTAGATTTTGATAATTTAGTTAAATAATCTAATGTTTCTGAATGTATTAGTTTTTGGGGTTTTCGTGTTGTATTTATTTAAATGTGAGATTTCTAGATCTAAGTTTATTAGCTACAATCGATTTTGAGTATGAAAGTTATATGCAAATGGATTTTTAGTTGACATTTATTTTTTTATTGTATCATATAAGGTTAGAAACTGAAAGAAGATGATAATGAAGGAGACTCGGGAACTTCAGAATGCATTTGTTGTTTGTTAAATTGAGGTTTCTTCATTGTTTATATCTATGCTAGATTGTTACTAATCATTGTTTATAACACAATACCAAGAACTGGGAATTTTAGAATTGAGTTTATGAGCGATATGCGTTTGCATGTTATTTTTTTTATGTTGTCTTTGACTCTTAGTTGTTTGTTTGTTAAACCATATCAGCGAAACAACTATTTTGGAACCACATGATATGTCTTTTTGATGTTTGTCCATAGTTGAATGTCACTTGCTTGCTACCACTAAGGCAATAATTTTGTTTCGTGTACAATGCAATGAACTCAGAAGTGAAAACAAAATGTATACTACTTTAATGAAAATTTAGAGAACCACTGATTGTGATTGTAGCATGGATTATTTAGTATTTTATCTAGATGTGGCAAAATGGGTGGGTTGGGTAACTGTTTTAAAGGGCCTAAGACGCTAAAATTGTATAAATTGACTGTGAGTCTGTTATCTTCCAAAACTTTATATTTACCTTGCGTGAGTTTTGACCCTTTGCTTTTTCGTAATAGTTTTTACCTTGATCCTGCCACGGTATATTCCTAAACCAACTTTGCCCTGAAAACGTGAATTACCGGAAGTCTCGATGAGATTGTTGTCAGTTTTATTCTGTGTCGCGTCTATATAAAAAATGATGTCAAATAATTTTAGGTTTTAGGGGTTTAATATTCAAACAACATTGGTGTTAATGTTCATGACATGATGCATAATTTTTTTGCTGAATGCAGGACTGAGGGTGAACCGGTTAAATCTCAAACGAGTCGAAGAAGCATGCTTGCTGCAATACATAACCAGTCCTAACAGGTAAGTTGTTTGAAAATGATTTATGGTCGTCTCAACAATGAAAAGAAAGGATCAAGCAATTTCTTAAGCTAAACTAGGCTATCCAAACTAGCGGGAGTTTTGTGACAAGTTTTTTCGGATATAAAGTTTTAAATTTATCTTGACTTCAGAAGTCAACATGTAAATTTTACCCATTTGAGATTCAAGAAATATCCATTTTGTATAATGCACTTTCAGTTACACTGTTAGTTGATATCACATCGTTGATCTTTTGCTGTTAGCTTGACTGATTCTGAGATCGTTTCATCTATATTTAGTTGTAATATAATTATATTAGTAAAAAGCAAGTACAGGAAATTGATTACCTTATTCATGTCTTAACGCTTTAGTAGTTAGTATTGAAAATTTTGATCTTTATTAGCCATTGACTATACATGTTGCAGAGACCAACAGTTGCTAAATTAAATGTGTGATTGAACTTGAAAATATGCTGCTATGGAGAAAAAAGGTGTGTATGGACGACATCGACACCGAAACTAAAGCTTGCATCGTTTGAGGTACTTTCTTTCTTAATGGTTATGTATAGGTCAGAACTCGAGTTGTAACTTTGCATAGTTATATATGTTCAAGTGCAGATAGATATACTGAACCATGCTTCAAGGCTTCTCAAGGCCGAACTTCCTTTGTCACTTAGACTGACTGATTTTTTTTTGAACGGCGACTTTATTATAACCACTAGCAAGGAGCTAGAAAATTACAAAGGAATCAAAAAAGGTGTTGAAGCCAACTAACCCAATTCAAAGTTCTATTACATCTAGCTACACACCAATAAAAAGAGCGTAAAACAATATTATCGAAAATAGCATCCTTTCGGGGAATAGGAGACACAAAAAGGAATTGGTTCCTGAAGTTCCAAAGGCTCCACCAAGAAACGTAAAACACGCCTTCTAACACCTCTTTCGTCTTAGAACCTAAACGGATAGTTTGAACAAAGAGAGCCAATCTTCAGTACGAATATAAGGATGAACATCAAATTCCACCATCTACATATTACTTCTGAATATTTTTCGCCACAGAGAATCCGAAGAATAAAGGAGGAATCCTCGAGCACGTGATCACAAAGAGGACAAGACAAAGATGGAAGCGAGACATTTTACTCAGACAAACTCGATTAGTAGGTAAACGATCGAGATAAAGTTTCCAAGCAAAAACGTTTACCTTAATCGGAATACTTTTAATCCTTCGAGTAGGAACTTCCCATTTTAGGGAGAAAAACTCATCTAAAATAGATTCGAAAATCATTGACTGATAAAAACACCAATCTCCATTTAAGTCCCAATAACCATCTGTCATCCATATTAGATAAAATAACCGTATACAAGTAATATCGAAAAGCTGATCAAGTTGTTGTGGACTCTACACCTACTCGGACTGACGACGAAATGAAGATGAGCTAGACGTATTCATTTTATCAGCAACCGATATGTCTTTATTCTCTAAAGAGCAACAATACGAGGAAAGAAATTGAGAAGATTATCGCCAATCCAAAGATCTTTCCAATAGCTTGATACCTGTACATTTTCCCACACGAATCTTACAATGTGATAATGAGATCAACGCCTTGACTTTAAATTAAAGGATTTCAACTTCTGTTATGATGGAGCTCCATGTCGAATTGAAAGCAGCAGAAAGAACATGACCATTCAAGCCATGTAAAGCTGATATAATTCGGGACCATAAGGAGTTATCATGAGAAAGGTAGCGCCATACCCACTTGAAAGATGAGGCCCGATTGAGAGCGAATGAACTTGAAAACTCTCAAACCCTTCGAATTTCTTAGAAGGCAAGCACCTTGCCATTTGACCCAAGCAATCTTTCTATCACCTCTTGAAAAGCATTAAAAAAAATTCCGACGCAGATCTCCTATTTAAAGAACAGATTTGGGATACCTTGAAATCGACAATGTTGTAGATAAGAGTGGAGACAAGAACCGATTTAAGCAAGGGTAAGACGGACACCCCGATAGATAAGGTATTATGTTTCCCCACACTAGACAAACTTCTTCTTCATCTTAGTAATCGTCTGTCGCCAAGCCTTTTAGAAGCATATTATTCTCCTACTAAATACTCCAGTTTCCAATTAGATTAGATATTAAGTTTCTCACTTAGAGCTGTTGATGGTAAGGTTGGACCAAGTTGTTTTATTGCATGTGTCTTTATCGAATATAAATTCACATTATAGGACTGATCCTTAATTGGCAGAATATAAACCTAGAATGTGTGTCGTGCTGCAGGAGTACGGATGCCTCATTTCAATAAAGATAAAAGTGGTGTTCAGTTTAATCCTAGACAATGAACCCTCTTGAACTTTATAAAAGTGGAAGACAACAACAAGCAAATTGTTAATGGAGAGCACTCGGCTTATTTTAGAGATGGTTATGATGCGCATTGACGTCACATTGATCCATCGAGTGACCATTTATCAGAGCTTCAACAAAATATTTGCATGTCGACTGATAATATTGAGGAAGCAGTGGAGCATCACATATCAGGTACTCATAGTGAGAATGACTATTTCGTCTTTGGATCTAAAACTTAGGTGTTAATTATCTTTTCCTCATGTAGCGTCTGATCATTGTTTTGTTGTTGCAGTTTAATGAGAATGGAGAGCGAGAGCAGCTGCTGACAAAGAAGAATTTAATACCTTTTGGCTTTTTTATGTCGAAGTATTCGTTTTAGATTCAAATGCTACGACTTTTTCTTAGACATGAAACTGTGTGACTGGATTTGTAGCATTTAGATTGAATGATAACATTAACCTTTTCAGTAACTTTCTAACCGCCAAATACTTGAGTAACGATGGTAGAATTAGAATGTGCTTATCCAAACATCACAAAACTCTTATCATTGTGATTCAGTGCTGACAACCCAAATGAAATCTGTTGGAAAATTCATCGCTATAGGTCTTACATTTCAAAGATTAGTTAAGTAGTTTGCATGGATTTTAGTGGTATATTTGTATGCAACCTTATGTTGTCTAGGACTGAATGCTCACTTTTATACTTTTTTCTTTCTTTGAAGCTAGAGACCACACACCCTATGAATGACCTCACGTCTATCTCTATATTTGTATGTATTATACTACGCATTATGAGTACTCCCTTCATAGTTTTTTTGCTTTCTTTTGGGACTTGGTTTAATTACATGATCCGCCTAAATTATCTCAATGACTTGCAAAATACAATTCATCGAACAGTTTAGCAAGCCGGTTTAGAAGATGAGAAAAGAAATCTCATTATGTTGAATGAGGGATGATACACACGTATCACTTTTTAAATCGGTCATATTACTATACAATCAGACAAGTGAGACGTAAATACGAAACAAGGTTAAGCACATTTCCGAAAAACATATAAAAAAAGCTAAAAAAGCCTCGCTACGAAAGTAGCTTAACAATCAAAATTTTCCCTCAGACTCAGCCCGGTGTAACGCACGGGTGTCGACAAGCCTCGTGGTTTAGTAATAATGTAATTACAATGCGGCTTAATGGTTTTGTAAGTCATATGATATGTTTGGGTCTGGTGTGGTCTTTATCAATCAAATGACAGCATGCAACCCTTAGTCGTGACTACCCTGTTTGATTTAGTGATTAATGTATAAAACCTCTCTTAAATTTCATAAAAGATTCATTTAGGAAAATAACAAAAGAGTTAAGTACATTTTTGGTCCTTGTGGTTTGGTGCATTTTCTCACTTTTGGTCCAAAAATAAAAAAAGGTTTGGTTTTGGTCCAAAACACATACTTTCGTTCCACTTTTGGTCCAAAAGACATAGTTTCGTTACACTTTTGGTCCAAAAGACATAGTTTCGTTTCACTTTTAGTCCAAAAATTTTAGTGCAAATTACGGGTTTTGGCTAAAAGTGATCAAATGACAGCATGCAACCCTTAGTCGTGACTACCCTGTTTGATTTAGTGATTAATGTATAAAACCTCTCTCAAATTTCATAAAAGATTCATTTAGGAAAATAACAAAATGACCGTTAGATTTTTAACGGGAAGTGAAAGAAAACCTAAATTGGCTAAAAAAAATTGATATCCTTTATGTGTAAAAAAGAAAAAGTTAAGTACCTTGATTAGAAATAAACCTTAATATGAGTACCTTTTTGTGTCATTTACCCTTAATTAAAATAAGTCACCACTTATAACTTATAAGTTTATGCATAATTTTTATTGATGAAATCACCTTTCATTTCGTCTCATGTTGTAACAAACTTTTAGCTAAAATATAATACCACTACGAACAACAAGTAGATAAACATAAAGAACATTCATTTTGATAATAAATCACTAAAGAAAATCTATTTTTTTCTAATATACAACTAAGATGGTGTTTGTTTTTTCAGAATTTTCTCTTAACAACATTTTAATCTGATTTATTCAGACGCGGTCAGACATTTGAGTCATTAAGACTGTTTATTTTTTTCAAGTCATTCAGAGGCAAGCAGTGTTACGAGCGTTTGTTTTTTTCTGATCATAAAGGTGTAATATGAGGCATAAACCTCTTACTGAACTAGATGTGAATGTTGTGTCTTAACACCTCTTAATGTCTTTTTTTCTTACTTTTTTGTTTTTATTTTTTTACTTTGTTATGAATTTTTTTTATTTTGATGGTTTTTTTTATTTCTTTATTTTTTTTCTTGTTTCACATTTGTCTTTTGTATTAAAACTTTAAAAATATTAAATAAAATCATTGCATATGTTTTGTTAGATAAAGAGTGCATAAGATAATATGTGTCAACTCATATTTTGTTCAAATTGAAGAGTATAGTTTCAGACTCATACATATCAATTCTAACGCGACTTATTTAGTTAATCGTTTTAAGAAGTTCAATTCAAACTTTAAATCGAATATATTATAAAATTTGTTTTTTTATTTAATGAAGTTTATTTCTTGTGCGAATGCAATCGTTTTATATTTAAATTGTAAAAACTATAGTTTAACACATCTAGACATTTTCAACAAAACAAATAGTTTTATTTCATTCAGATTCGATTTCTCAACCACTTATTCAGATTAAGATGGAAATCAGATTCAAACTTTTCTACCGAATATTCAGATTCAGATTCAGAGCCTCTTTATACACAATCGGCACCTAAGTCAAAGCTCCTATTTGCCTATTTATATTCGTATTCTTTCTGACATGTTTACAGTAGTTCTCTATCAACATCTTAACAATACACTAAAATCAAAGACCACGAAGAAAGTTTACATATCATAGCACATACGACTCCTTTCGGTGCGTATTTATCTTCCTTAGCTTTTCCAACTTCGATAACAATCTCCGGCTACATCTTCAACGGTATTGTTTTTCTTTTTCTTCTATCTTGATCCAAAGTGTTCCCCCAGATGACACTTGTTGTTTCCTTCTTTTAACCCGACAACGACCATTGGATTTAGTTTTGTGATGGGTTTGTCATAATTTATTGTGGGTTTCTGTTGAGATATTTTAATTCTCACGTGCTAGCTTGTTTAAAATTGGGTAAAAGCATAAATACTCTATGTACTTACAAGTTTAACTCATTATGCTTTGCGAATTTGTAAATGTGTCATTACACATAGTGAAACTTGCATTAGCAGGTAACAACTAAAGAGGATTTGCAACGTTAGTCCATTTAGTCAACGAACATTTGCAACGTTAGTCCTTTATACTAACAGCCGTTTATAATCAACTCAAAATTTGGGTTTTCTAAAAAAATATTTTCTAATTATTTTTAAAATTCGTTTTTATATAAGTTTATAAAAAAATATTATCTAATTATTTTTTAAAATTCGTATTTTTTTTAAATTCGTTTATAAAATTTTTGTTATTTAAAAAAAATATTTTCTAATTATTTTTATCATAAGTTTTTATGCACGTTTTTATACACATTTTTATACACGTTTTTATGTACGTTTTAATACACTCTTTAATACACGTTTTTATATACGTTTATAAAAACATTTTTTATAAGTTTTTATATACGTTTTTATGCACCTCTTACAAAACATTGTATAAAACCGTGTATAAAATCTTGTATAAAACCATGTATAAGTTCTTATAAAAGTTTTTATACGTGTATTAAAATGTGTATAAAAACATATCTAAAATTGTAATAATTACCGTGTATAAAATCTTGTATAAAACCATGTATAAGTTCTTATAAAAGTTTTTATACGTGTATTAAAATGTGTATAAAAACATATAATAAAATGTATATAAAATGGGTATAAAACCGTGTAAAAAATAATTTTTAAAAATGTGTATAAAAACGTGTATAAAAACTTACATAAAAACGTATATAAAAACAGGTATAAAAATGTGTATAAAAATATTTGTTTAAAAACGTGTATAAAAACTTACATAAAAACGTATAATAAAACGTATATAAAACGCGTATAAAAATGTGTATAAAACAATGTATAAAAATGTGTGTATAAAAACGCGTATAAAATGTTTATAAAAACGTGTATAAATTTTAAAAATAATAATTTATATTTATTCGTTGGCTAAAGGACTACCGTTGCAAATGTTCGTTGGCTAAAGGACTAAAGTTGCACATAAAAGTTTGTCAACCTGTTATAAAGAAAAAAAGTACAAGTTGCCGGTAAAAATGCTGATGTGGCACTATGTATAATAACACATTTAAGAATTCGCAAAGCATAATGAGTTAAATTTGTAAGTACATAAAGTATTTATGGCTTTTACCCTTTAAAATTTAGTAATCTTAATTTGAATAAGTCTACTAAACTACTTTTTAGTCAGTAAAATTTGATTGTAGAATAGTCCTGTTGAGACTTTTTAGGCTAAATTTTTCTACTTTCTTTTACTATCCGTTGCTTATCGTGTTTACAACCCGTTAAGTGGAAATATTACTATAAGTCGTGATGTTGTCTTTGATGAGGCATCAAGCTGGAATTGGGATTTAGAAAAAAGCAATCCTATTCATGGCATTGGAATTGAGGAGCAAGAGATAAGCATCCATGACACAAATGATAATGAGGTAGATGATTGTGCAAGATCACAGAACTAACGATCATTTTCTGCTCCTCCTTCTCAAGTATCTTCTCCCACCAATAGAGATCAACGATAGAGAAGTGAGCATCACAACGTTTATCAGCGGTCAAACTCAGCCCCACCATCAGACGAGTCCTTTGATGAAGATTTAATTCAGCCACGTAGAAGTGAGGTGGTCACATTCCTCGACGCCGGTTCGAGATTAAGGGAGAAGATACATCATCATTGGTGTTATTTGCTGGTGATCCGGTTACTGTCAAAGAGGCCATGAAAAGGGAAGAATGGCGAGTTGCAATAGAAGAAGAATTGTCGGCAATCGAAAGAAATCAAACATGGGAATTGTTCGATCTTCCAGAAGGCAAAAATTTAATTAGTTTGAAATGGATTTATAAGACTAAATATTTGGCAGATGGAAGCATTCAAAAGTATAAAGCACGATTGGTGGTTAGAGGCTTCACGCAACAACAAGGAATCGATTACGAGGAGACGTTTTCTCCGGTAGCAAGATTTGAAACTGTTCGAATGATTCTTGCTGTTGCAGCTCAAGAGTAATGGATATTATACCAGTTTGACGTCAAGTTCGCTTTCTTAAACGGAGAATTAAAAGAGGAGGTTCATGTTAGTCAACCACCCGGCTTTAAAATCAATTCCGAACCAAACAAAGTACTTCGTTCACGAAAAGCACTATACGGGCTTAGACAAGCGCCGCGTGCATGGTATAGCAAGATCGATGAGTTCTTTTGCAAGAATGGTTTTGAGAGAAGTCACCATGATCATGCGCCAACTTTATAGGTAAAAAGACACGGTAAGTGCAAGTTACTCATTGTAAGTCTTTATGTAGATGATATGACATATACTGGTTCATCTCTACAACTCATACATGAGTTTTAAGCTGCTATGAAAAAGATGATTGATATGACAGACTTGGGAGACCTGCAATACTTCTTAGGTCTTGAAATCAGTCAAAATCCGGAAGGAATATTTATGTCACAGAATAAATATGTGGAAGATACACTCAAAAAGTTAAATATGCATGGATGCAAGATTTCTTCAACCCCAATGAATGCGAATGAGAAATTCAAAGCTGAGGACGAGACTGGTTTGGCAGATGCAAGTATTTACAGAAGTTTAGTTGGAAGGTTGATTTATCTCACTCAACGTCAAGATATTTCTTACGCAGTTGGTGTTGTATCTTGTTTTATGCATCGACCAATGAGGCATCATTTTGGAGCAACAAAGAGAACTTTACATTATTTAGTAGGTACAAAAGATTATGGAATGTGGTTTCGTAGAACGAACGATTTCAACCTAAAAGGATTCACAGATAGCGATTGGGCGGGTTGTATGTATGATGTGAGAAGTACCACTGGCAATTGTTTTATCTTGGGGACAGCCGCCATCTCGTGGAGTTCAAAGAAACAAACTTCGGTAGCTTTATCATCAACTGAAGCCGAGTATGTAGCAGCTGCAACATCAAGTTGTCAAGTTGTACGGCTTAGAATAATTCTTAGTGACTTGGGGCATGAACAAGTCCATCCTACCAGCATCAAGACAGCAGGTCAGTAATCATGTTAGCAAGAAATCCAATACTTCATAATCGAACCAAGCACATCGAGATCAAGCACCATTTCATAAGAGAACTAATTGTGAAAGAAGAAATACAGGTAGAATAATGTCGCAGCGATGAGCATATAGCAGATGAATTGACTAAGAGTCTTACTCGTGTTAAACATGAAGAGTTTAGCGCCAAATTGGGAGTTTGCGACGTTCGAATGACGGAGGAGAGTTGAGATATTTTAATTCTACCGTGCTAGCTTGTTTAAAATTTACTAATCTTAATTTGAATAATTATACTGCACTACTTTTTAGTCGGTAGAATTTGGTGATAGAATAGTCCAAGTTGTTGAAACTTTTTAGGCTAAATCTTTTCTAATTTCCTTTACTATTCGATGCTAGTATTGCCTAATTTAAAGGCTTTTGGTACATCAATAAAAGCATCAACAAATAAACTTTTTTCCCATTTACTTACTTTTTTGTCTAAAGTCTTTCTTATTTGTTTCATTACCCAATAATTTTTACTAAAGTGATTTGGTTTTATAAAGGATTATAACTTTTAGATCTAAGGTTGATCGATCAGTTTAATATGGAAGGATGGTGTTTCCAGTTGAGAATTAATGGCATGTGGTGGCGGCCGAGTTTAGGCAGGTGGTCGATGTATGACAATTGTTGCCGTGGCTGCCGAACCATGACATGTCAAAACTAAAATTACAATCGTAACCCACTTTAAGAAAGCTATTAGGCTGGATGGAGTAAGGATGCCTCACTCACCATCCACCTCAGCGCCACGTCAGCTTTCTCTCTCCAACTTTACCACTCACCTTTCAACCGTTTTAACACTCACCTTTCATACCAAAGTCACCTTACACATCATTTTATTTATTTAAATTACTTTCATTCATAAATTAAAAACGTAAACGTAAACGTACGAAATTAATAAAAACGTTAACTAAATAAAAACTTTTATTCGAAGATTAAAAACTTGAACGATACATTAAAAAATAAAAACTTAAACGTAAACTAATACTGCAAGTTATACTTCGCCTTGATCTTTGCCCTTATTTCATCCATTGCCTTTCGTTGGTCCCCGGTCAAGTGATCGTATGGCTGGAGATAGAACCTCATGTCTTGTTGTTCAAGCTCTCGTTCCCGACATTCCACCTCCCTCCTTTTAATCTCTAAAAACGCTAAGCGTTCTTCTTTCTCCTGAGCACCCATCTCGTTTACCATCAACCTAGCCAGTGCATCCTCATTTACGCTTGACGATGCCGATGCCGATGATTTAGACCCTTTCTTTTTCCCAGCAGCTTTCGCTTTGTCCCTGCCTTGTGGTCGTTGGGGTATTTCCGGCACATCATCTTCATCGTTGTCGCCAACATTAGTATTCAAATTAATACTAGCTTCCCCGGACTCTGCGTTGAACGAACTAGAACCACTTGACTTGTGCCTCTTGCTACTTACCTCAAACCCTGTGTTGAAGGTTGGAATTGCTATTTCTTGCCATTTTGGATGATCTTTTAAAATCTCTCAACAATGGCGAAGTTTAAAGGGAATGCCGGTATCAATTTGATAGTGAAACAATGCCTTCTGAATGTAATCTTCGTCTCCGGCTCCACTCTCCGGACCCATACGCATGATGTTATTGTAAACCCCACAAAACCGAATCACGGTCGGGCGCACCGACTTCCATTTTCCTATCACCATATCGTACGTTCGTTTTCCGTATTGGCCTGTTTTGCTCTCTACGTACGACAAAACATCACGCCAAAACCCACTGGTCTACCTCGAGTTACCCTGCTTGCTGTTTTCTGAAACAGTAAGCCAACCTTTACACAACACAATTTCTTCCTGCATTGTCCACGAAGTTTGTCGGGGTGCATCCTCGCTTTGAACCATTTTTTTGGCGGTTACGGGTGGCCTTCTTCTTCTTCGTTGGTGATGTTGCAACTTGTTCGGCCGAAGCTTCGTAAGGATTGGGTAGTTGCCAATATCCAATGTTATCTTCGAAAGGCTCCGAATAAGCAGGCGTGTACATATCTTCGAGCGAAAATGCATTAATCGGAGAATGGACTTGATCCGTGCGTGGTTGTGACGACGAACCACCCATTTGAGTTTGTGACGCGTAGTCTTGGTGGCTAAATGGAAACGATGAAGGTCGGGACGAGTAATCCTGAAAAGCATTTGGTTGTGACCCGTAACAGTAAAACCCCTATTGTTGCGGTGCCGGGTTTCGGTATGGTTGGTTTGGGTAAGGTTAATGATAGTATGATTGTGGGCGTAACAAGTTTGTGTTCGGTGATGGGTTTCGGAGCGCAAACGTGCCTTCGGGTGTCGGCGGATTGCTCCGGTTGGGGTTTCTTGGTTGACGTTTGTTGGGTCGGGGAGTGTTTTGTTGAGACATTTTATTTGGAAAAGAAAATGAGTGTTAATTATTTAGAGAGATTGTATATAATTTAGGAAGAGTTGTGTATAAAAATGGAAGAATTAGTGGGTATTTATAGGTAAAAAGGGGGTGTTTTTTTAAAAAAAGTTTTTTTTTATAAAACAAACCGTCTGAATTTTTGTGGCCCCGAATTTAAGACTCACTTTCGGTGAGTCGTTCACCTTTCACTCCCCCACTCACGCGCGAGTGATGGCTACCGTTTTAACAAAATGAGAGTGACTCTCACCTTGAAAGGTGAGTTTGGTTGTTACTCCGTCGAGTCTAATAAGTTGTGTATCAACATGGCCGTCTTTGAGGGTGTGCAAGGTGAGCGACCTCTCAGGGCCTTAAACTTTTTAGGGGCCCTAAAATTTGTCTCGTAGCACACATATTTTTCACCAAAAAAAGTATTTAGATGAGAAAATACTTTGAATTAGTAATAATGTTGAATGCCTAAATAACTAATTACATTATATCTTATAAACGGTGACACTTTATATATAATATTATTTCTCAAAAAGCTTTTTGAAAGACTAATTTCGCACAGGGTCCTAAACATTTTTAAAAATTTAGAGACGGGCCTGTGTAACAATAGCAAATTCGACTCAAAACTTTACTCGTCATTTAACATTTCTATAGAACTAACGTGGCACGGCAACGTCATTTTACTTTTAAATCAAATACGGTACCAAAATGGATATACGACTGTGGGCCATTAGCCAACTTGAGTTATATTTCTCATTTCCAACATGCAAGTATAGTGACCTATAAAGTAGACAATATGTTGTGATAGATAGGGTTGATTACTTCTGACAACCCAAGGACCGGTTATTTTTTGTTTTTAAAAGTGCTGTGAGCAGTGGTGTCATTGGTCTCGTGCAGTTGGTCAAAATTGTCAAAAAGTGATGTCACGTTAGCAAAAACCCCAACGGCATCATATTTTCTGCGGTATCCGTTGGCATCAGAAATCTGGTGCCGTTGACCAATTTTTCTTTTTACATTTACATAAAAAAAAAATACACAATATGTTCGGAAACCTGCACACTTTATTAACGTAAATCGAATAATAGTAATACGCAATTAACATAAATAATTAAACGGTAAACGAAGAACGAGGCTCGTGTTTAACACGATTCCCTTAAAATAGATTCGTCGTCTGTTTCTCAGGGTACAACGTCCAAAGCTGTTGTACAGCCGGACTAGACAACTTGCCTGAAAGATTACGAAAAAAAGACGAGTGTTTCTGACCGAAGGAACTCAAAGCTTACACCATAATTTTCGGGCTAAATATACAGAACCAAAACAAACGAGGGACCTAATCTGTTAAATTATAAAAATTCGGATCCTGGCCTCCATCCTAAACCATAACCCAATCTCAAGATAAAAATGATAATTTTGGGTTTGATGTTTAAGGTAGTACTGATTCTGGGTTTGATGTTTATACCCTAAACCCGCACCTCCATCATGAATTTTCAGAGCTATGATATTCGGATTATATTCGTTGTGTTTCTATTTATACAAAGACTTGGTGATGGCGATGCAACTGGTTTGGACCTTGAAGAGGTAATTATATTCATGGTTTCTATACAAAATCTTATTTTGAAACTAAAGATTTTTTTGGTTCAGTTCTAATATTATCATGTATCATGCAAGATGTTTAGCTTGACCTTGATGGTCAAAGTCTTGTTCCATAGGGTTAATATTCCTTGATCATGTTATATGTTGTCTAATATGTTCTTGGTCCCCATGCTTCTTGTATTTGGTCTCTTGTTGTCTTCTTTGCTAATTGCTTTTTCTGTTTGAATCTTTCGCTTGGGTCTTGTTGTCTTTGTGAAAGCTTTATTGTGTTAATTTTGGTACTCTGTTGACTGCCCTTTATGTGGGATTGTTCATTCAATCCTAAGATGAGTGTATGCAATGATTTATGATAAACATTTCCTCTGATATTCAATCAGTGTGACTTTGGAATCAAAGTCTATGCCTTGTGTCCTGGTTTTGGGAATGATGCAGCAACCTTTTGGGATTTGAAACATAGACACCCTCTAATTAGAGTAAGGTGTCTTATGTTTCAGGGGGTGATTCCTCTGTCTTATTATAGGCTTGCTGCCATTTCCCTTTCTATCTGACTACATTGCTCAGTCTTAAATGGCATGTCACATTATGTATTGGTGCAGATTAACAAACCTGTCTCTCTTTTGTAACAAACTTGTCTCTCTTTTTTTGGATCTACCTAGTAGGGACACCTTTATATTTCTGTTGTAATCGTTGGTTAGCACCCGTTTGGGGACTAATCTTATTGTATCTTTGTTTCATTAATAAATATCACAAAGGGGTGGTTGGTTGTGTGATAATCAAGTTGTTCTTGGTATTGCTTTGAGTATTTTAACATGGTATCAGAGCTAATGGCTCTTGATTCGATGATTTTTTGAAACTAAAGGTTTCGGAAAATTTTGGTTTTTTGTTCTGTTGATGTTATTGGTCGATTGATGCTTGATTCTCAACGGCCTTGGTGATATTTGTCTGTTTGGGTCTCGATTGGGATCTTTGTAGTTTTTCATGATTAATTAGGGTTTCAAGAACCCTAATTTTTTTCCTATTAGGGTTTTATTCCTTTGCATGTTTGATTTATGGGGCTTGATCGTCACCATTTGTCATCCCTTTATCTTAAGTGAAATTAAGGGCGTGGGTGGTTGTTCTTGTATTTCTTTGCGTTTAAAGCTCCAGTAAGTCAACAACCTTTATTTTACAGTTATTGCTTTCTTAATATTTGGGTGATATAGGTTACCAACATGTGGCTAACAACTTGAATCTGCCACCATTGAGAGTTATAGAATACCTGCTCTGGCCATACCTGCTTTGTACCTTTGTCTGATGTTTGTTTATTTGCATCCTGTTGTAATCTCCTTTGGTATGTTATTGGTTATGTCTTGTAATTGGTTTGCTTAATCTATGATTGGTTAAGTGCTTCATTGTTTGTGGTACTTATCTTTGTGTGTTAGTTGATTGCTAGTTGCTATGTGCTCTCTAGCATTTGTTGTCGTCTTGCTGGTCTATGGTCCCTTGGATCTTTGATTTTTTTTTTTTGCCTGCTTGTTGTCTTTGTTCTTTGGTCTGTTATGTTCATCCTTTTGCAAATCTAATGTCTATCTAATCTTGTTTATGTGTTTCTGTGAATTGTGATTGAGATTCCTTGTCTGTTAAACACAGTTGTCAAAATTGTCTGTTGTTTATATATGAGTGTCTGCATTTGCCTACAGTTATCTTTAGATCTAAACTGAGGGGGTGTGTAAATGATATTCTTATTTCCGTATATGTTCTACTTATTTATGGTTAAATGCCTGCTGTCTTTCTATGTTTATATGTTTAGCTATGATTGGTTGAATGCTATGATATCTTGGTCTTATGTCCTTGTTTATCTTCTCTGCTTTGGCTTTGCTTATTAGCTTATTCTTGTCTTTATTGTTGGCTTATTATTCTCTCCCTCTGAAATGAATTATAGACACCTACTTAATATAGTGAGGTGTCTATGTTTTTAAAGGAGGGTTAATTCTGCCTGATATCGTGCTTGTATCCATTCCTCCCTTTGTTGTGTTTTCTGAGTGTCCTTTAATTCTTGATGCTCTATTTGTCTAGTTACATGCTTTGCTTAGTCTTGTGCCTTCCCTTGTCTTTATTGGTATGCAAGTTATCTAACTTGTCTGTACTGATGAAGTCTTTTTCTATATGATTAAATTTCCTTGGCCATGAATCTAACGTGTCCTTGATTCCTATGCATACGGTATGTGTATCTTATGTCTGGGAAGTGTTCTTTAATATCTGGCTTTGCCTTTCCTTAGAGAATTAAAATTCTCTATCTGTTATATGTTTTTTGTTCATGTGCAATTTGGTGTTAAGATGTTTAGTAGTCAAGAATAAATATATTGTTTTGTGATTGTCTGTAAGCTGAAGTATGTAAAAGAGAATCAATGTCCTGAGATCTGTTTCAATGTGATATTCTTTGGATTTGTGCCTGATTCTTAATCTGCTTATTTTCTTCATAATTTCCTTATGTGTTTGTTTTTTTAATTATCATTCCATCTTTTTTTGTATCTGTTTATCTATGATTGGTGGTCATGTTGTTGGCCCTTGTTTTATTTCCATTTGCATATGATGCTGGTCTAGTGGTTCTATATCTGTAATAATGAAATCTTTTCTGTGAGTGCTGCTGTGCTTTTATGTTGTTTGGATAGTTGAATTGTTAGTCATTAATCTATTGATGGTAAATCTTGAGATATCTTTGTGGGGGTCATAATGCCTATATGCTTTGTCTATACCTTGCTGTTAGTCTGCAATAAGTCCTGTTGTTAAGTGGTAAGCGTTTGTCTTATCCCTTGATGTTAGTCATGCAATATGTCTATTGCTATAGGCTGTTTTTTTCGCCTGCTGTTTGTCTTGGTTGTCCAAGTTTAATTATTTGTTTGGGTGTTCTCTTTATGCAACTGGTTTGGACCTTGAAGAGGTAATATATGCATCGGTTTTTACAAATCTTATTTTGAAACTAAAGATTTTTTTGGTTCAGTTCTAATATTATCATGTATCATGCAAGATGTTTAGCTTGACCTTGATGGTCAAAGTCTTGTTCCATAGGGTTAATATTCCTTGATCATGTTATATGTTGTCTAATATGTTCTTGGTCCCCATGCTTCTTGTATTTGGTCTCTTGTTGTCTTCTTTGCTAATTGCTTTTTCTGTTTGATCTTTCGCTTGGGTCTTGTTTGTCTTTGAGAGCTTTTATTGTGTTAATTGGTTCTCTGTTATCTGCCCTTATGTGGATTGTTCTTTCAATGCCTAAGGATGATGTGTGCAATGATATTATGAATAACATTTCTCTGATATTCAATCAGTGTGACTTTGGAATCAAAGTCTATGCCTTGTGTCCTGGTTTTGGGAATGATGCAGCAACCTTTTGTGATTTGAAACATAGACACCCTCTAATTAGAGTAAGGTGTCTTATGTTTCAGGGGGTGATTCCTCTGTCTTATTATAGGCTTGCTGCCATTTCCCTTTCTATCTGACTACATTGCTCAGTCTTAAATGGCATGTCACCTTATGTATTGGTGCAGATTAACAAACCTGTCTCTCTTTTGTAACAAACTTGTCTCTCTTTTTTTGGATCTTCCTAGAAGGGACACCCTTACATTTCTGTTGTAATCGTTGGTTAGCACCCGTTTGGGGACTAATCTTATTGTAACTTTTATTTATATAATAAATATCACAAAGGGGAGGTTGGTTGTGTGATAATCAAGGTGTTACTGGTATTGCTTTGAGTATTTTAACATGGTATCAGACTTAGACAAAACAAACTTATCAGACTCAAAAACTAAACGAAAACCAAACTTGTTTAACAGCCAACCGGACACAAGATTCTTACGAATCTCCGGAACATACAAGACATTTGTCAACTTGAGCTCTTTTTCGGATGTCATCTTCAAAACAACATCTCCTTCGCCCTTGATAAGCAACAGTTGCAGAATGACCATATAGAGCTTTCTGCCATTGTCAACCGCACTGAAAGAGTGAAACAACTCATTATCAGTACACAATGACGGGTTGCCCCAGTATAAATCCACCAACCACCATGATTTGAACCTACCAGATTTACCTTAGAAATCATGGCACACAACGTCACACCAACGCTATCATGTCTACATCATCATTCAACCAAATTTTCCTGTGACGTGGATTCCTCCGCTTAGCATCTTGCAATACGAGCACGTGCCAGCTGGTCACAGTTTGTAGCAAATCCCCTAGAACTTCTTTTCACAAATCCTCAGCTTTAAGAGAAAGGCCCCTCAGACTACCCTATTGCTCACTGACATTCTTCCTTTTGTCTTTGTCCTTTGCCCTTTGTATTGGACCTTGAAATGACCCAGCATGGCTCCCAACCATATTAGCCATGGCAGAATCAGGTGCATAAGTGTCTATTCACTGAGCCATGCATGTTGTCCACTTTCAATATGCAGACGAACAACCAAGTCTTAGGACCACTCATCCTCCTCTCGCTTATGTATCAAGTAGATATATTAGAATTCTACCCATCTTTAGGTAACTTTTTTCAATTATAGTCAGCCACTTGAAAATTTTCACCATCAATGGAAGTCGTGTAGCAGATGCTGAAGTCTTGAACCTGAACTTACACGTTCTTTGAATCAACCATCTTGTAATCTAAAAAAACCGGCAACCCACACATTTCTTTGTAACCAGCTTCCTCTGTTTTGACTTTGCGATCCAATGACTCCCATAATTCATTGGCAGCCATGATCTTGCAGTAACACGTTATATATAGTAACAATCAAACCTTCAGAACATAGTTAAGCACAAAAAATATGAATGTTTCCATGCTTCCACAGCTTGTGCATTAGAGGATTGACCTTCGGTAGGAGGTTCAACCTGAGGCACAGTTTCTTTCAAGAACCGTGCAAGACCCAAGGTGGTGAGATAGAAGAACATCTTCTGTTGCCACCTTTTAAAGTTCTGACCATTGAACTTTTTTGGTTTCTCTGCATGATTAGCCACTGTGTTGGTAGCCGGCGCACCGGTTGGGATCACAACAGTAGTCGCAGGAGGAGGAGTTTGAGTGTTAGTCATCCTGAAATATTAAACACAAACAGTTAACAAACTGTATCAAACGATATCTGCTTGTACCGGATCAAATCAGTTTTATAGAAACTCAATCCTGGTTTCTATGTTTACGTAAACTGATTCCGAAAAACAAACGTTATGTATCTGTAAACTGTAAATTAAAGTCTGCTTATGTTAAACTGAATTCCAACGAAACTCTATCTAGGTCTCGACAGAAACAGTTTATATAAATAACATGTTAACAATATTATCCGATTAAATTTAATTCTGTTTACACACAGAATCTGTTTTAAGACTGTTGGGAAACCTGCACACTTTATTAACGTAAATCGAATAATAGTAATACGCAATTAACAGAAATAATTAAAACAGTAAACGAAGAACGAGGCTCGTGTTTAACATGATTCCCTTAAAACAGATTCGTCGTCTGTTTCCCAGGGTACAACGTCCAAAACTGTTGTACAGCCGGACTAGACAACTTGCCTGAAAGATTACGGAAAAAGGACAAGTGTTTCTGACCGAAGGAACTGCTACTCAAGACGCTGTTGTTATGGTTTAATTAGAGTTCATTTTCTGTGTCTATAACTGAATGAGAAGAGGCTGCTTATGTAGCCTAAACCTAGCTTGGTTACCAAGCCAAGTTAGCAGATAAGCTTAAGCCGAATTTAAACTTTCAGTATTTATCTTAAACTTAATCAGAAAATTTTAGATAAACTCTTAGTTTAAACACACAAGAATATTCTGGAAACCTTATCAACTGAAAACGAAATCAGCAACAAAAAGATATGCGTGTAGGCGATCTTTCAAAGCTGCATTCGTGTCCGCAGGTCGGGCGGGCTCGCATGAGTTCAGAAGCTTCGAACCCATTTTGGCCCAGAAATCCCATTTTCTACACCCCCCTGCGCGCGCACGTAGGCGTAGGAGCATAACCAACCTAAAGGAATTTGGTAGCCAATACCAAGATGTCCTTATAAACCACTATCCACTTCCCTTTTTGGGCGATGTGGGATAGTTTTAGTTCCCAGATTTTGTGTTCCACGTGTCTCACTTTGAGACACGATATCTCATTCATCTTAACTCCACTTTAGACATATTTTAACTTGTTGCGAAGCTTTCTTCGAGGAGAACGCAAAGCCCCAATCATATATAAGTATATATAACATCTACATATATTAAGTGATGTCCAAAGTTAGCAAAAACCCATTTTGTTAAACCATTTTTCCAACACAATATAACTAAAATTAAATTTATAAAAATAAAAAACATTACATTAATAAAAAAAAAGTTACATAAAGATAGAAAGCATAATATGTAAACAAGAAATAAACACCGAAGGACTAATAATGTCAACTTATATAACAATAAAGTTTAAAATAAAAATAATAATTAATTTTTTTTACCTTCTTGTCTTCCTGCTGGTAACCATGGACAAAAACACACACAAACACACAGCCAAAACACAAACACACGGCAAAAACACAAACACACAGCAAACACACACATAAACACCCACACAAACACACAAAAAATCAACAGCGTGACTGGTTGCAAAGGCGCGAGACCCAACGGCGCGAGAAAATTGAGGAAGATGAAGTGATAGTATTTGGGGAAGTGAGCACTGATTCTTGTTTACTACATAAGTCCTTTCACTTTTTGACATTTCTTTTTAAACATTTAGTTTAGAGTAAACTGCAAAAATCGTCCATGTGGTTTGTATTTTTTAGCACTAATCATCTCTAACCGATATTATTGACAATAATCATCCCTGAGCGCTGAAATGTTTGGCAAAAATCATCCCTCACCACGAATTATAGAGGGTAATTATGTCATTTAAAACACACAGGGATATATGTTTAAACCAAGGGATAATTTTTGCAGTTTTACAAAAAAACTAATATTCACAATTATAATTATTTTTTACTTTTTTTAATTAAATCATCACTTCATTATAATAATAGAATTTACAAAAATTAGAGGGGAGCGGAGATACTATCTGGGCCTTCACTCTTTTGCGTCAAAGGCGATATTATTATTATTATTATTATTATATTTAATTCTATTATATTTAATTGTAAATTACTTATTTTATTATTATTATTATTATTATTTATTTATTATAAATCACTTTATTAGAAATTTAAGAGATTTATAAAAAATTATTGGGAAGCCGAGATATTATCTAGGTCCCCACTCCTTGATGTGTGTGTTTATCGCCTTTGACACAAACCATGATGACTGATTGATGCGGCACAACGTAAACGTGTGAAAGGGAAACAAAATCAGCTTTGTGTCAAAGGCGGAAGCCCCAGTCAGATAAACATACACATCAAAGAGTGGCGGCCTAGAAAAAATCAACAGCGTGACTGGTTGCAAAGGCGCGAGACCCAACGGCGCGAGAAAATTGAGGAAGATGAAGTGATAGTATTTGGGGAAGTGAGCACTGATTCTTGTTTACTACATAAGTCCTTTCACTTTTTGACATTTCTTTTTAAACATTTAGTTTATAACAATAATAATAGTAATAATATCGCCTTTGACGCAAAAGAGTGAAAGTCCAGATAGTATCTCCGCTCCTCTCTAATTTGTTGTAAATTCTATTATTATAATGAATTGATGATTTAATTAAAAAAAAGTAAAAAATAATTATAATTGTGAATATTAGTTTTTTTTTGTAAAACTGCAAAAAATCATCATTTGGTTTAAACATATTTTGACAAAAATCATCCCTGTGTGTTTTAAATAACATAATTACCCTCCATAATTCGTGGTGAGGGATGATTTTTGCCGAACATTTCAACGCTCAGGGATGATTATTGCCAATAGTATCGGTTATGGATGATTAGTGCCAAAAAGTACAAAGCACAGGGATGATTTTTGCAGTTTACTCTTTAGTTTATTATCCTACATTTTACATTATTACTCCGTATATTATTTGTTAGTTGCAAACTTGCTATTATACATCTAAGATAGATTAGTAATTAGCTAAAGGGGAAATACTAGCTATAATTTATTGTTGCTAATTGGCTACAATTTTGTGCTAATATTGTGAGTCTCTGAGTATTGTTTGCGGGTTTCTGAATTCTGTTTGCGGGTCCCTGGGTCATTTGTTGTGTATTTTTAGTAGAGATTGTAGCCAATCGGCTACAATAATTATAGGCAAGTTATCCCCTTAGCTAAAATAATTTGCTTTATAAACTAAATTACATAGATATATCATACAATAAATGTCAAATATCTAATGCATACAATAAAATGCAACAAATAAAATGTCAAATATCTAACAATTGGTTTACTTTTACGTAATAAAATTGATAATGTATGTACAAATAAGCTATTAATAAGTTTTTGATGTTGCATATTAATCGCACTAGACCTATCTCATTCACTGATATGCTTGTTTTTTTTCCCTCGACTAAGATAGGGAACGACTCTACTTTCATTAATAAGAAATGGACCATAACTAACATGACCCGACCCGAAACATTGGACGGTTGGTTGATTGATTTATCAATTGATTTTTTTTGCCTTAACAAAACTGGGAACCACCTTAGTTTTGTGGCTGGGTCCGCCACTGACAGTGATTTAACATGCATGTACTAATTGTAATTGTTCTATATATCTTCTTACAGAATGTGCATCTTCAAAGCATAAGGTGAGTATTGCTGTGCTATCTCCATATCCTACACAAGTTCAGTGTTTGCAACAGAAACTTAAAATCCAGTGTTAAAATAATGAGCTTTTCAAAGTAGAAGTTAGGTTGGTTGATGAATATCCAGGTGAAAAAGTGGATGTTGTGATAATATCAACAGTAGGAGCCCATGCAGAGGAATTCATTGAGCTTAACACAAGTCTAAACAACATTGATGTCTATTTCACTTGGGCTAGGTATATATATCCTTTTTATACCTTATTCTGCTACAACAAATCACTCAGCTTCACATATTTCTTGCGCATATATAGTAACACACTTTTCGACACTTGTTGCGGCTATTTTTTTAACTGCAAATTTGATTAAAAAGCTAGCAAGGAGCTAGAAACAATTACAAGGTGGGTGATAAGGCATTTCTTGGATTGTCATACCACATTATCCGGTTAACAAAAACTTTCCTAAGTCTATTAGAAATCCAAACAAAAGATAAAAGCTTGATGACTTGATGTCATTAGAGATCAACTCTTTTCGTGGCCGTGTGTTACGTACTTTAATTCTTAGCACTAGCCTCCACTACTAGATTTTCCTCTTTTAGCGACTACATATGAGATCATGTTGTTCATGACCATTGGTTAAGATTATAACAAGTTGAGCCATCTTTAGGATCCAACTAACTTAAGTACTTCACAATGCTTCTTCATCATTAACCGTCAAACTTTATAAATCACATTTAACACCAGACTGCAGAAGGATGATTGTTTGATTCCCACATAATGAAATGAATGTTGCTATAGGTTTGGCGGGTTAATTCCACCTCGGCAGGAAATTAAATGTTAATCGTGAATTTATTGTACACCATCACTAGACTTATAGCGACTACACTATCGTCGCTATAGGGTATAGTCAGAGTCAAAGATTTATTATGCACTTGTTTTGTCGTCTAGCTTACCTTTAGCGACTACATTGTCGCTGCTATAGGTTAAAGTGTCGTCGCTAAAGGTATTGGCCAAAGACGGGGCCAAGAATTTTTTTGTCGTTTAGTGGACTTATAGCGACGACATCTGTCATCGCTATAAATGCCCCGTCACGATAACCTATAGCGGCAATAACGGGGTAGAAAGAATAATAACGATAAATAAAGATACCAATTGATACGAACCGGATACGATAACGGGGTAGAAAGAACAATAACGATAAATAAAGATAGGTGATCAACTTTCGAGAGGCCGATCTCTCTCCTAAGTCCCAATAATGATATCAAATAACTAAACTATTAATAATATTCAACATGCTGAGAATTACAATCATAATGCCATATTTATTATAAAAGATGCCCTAGACTTAACTTGTTGATTAAGAAAATATAATAAATGAAACTACTAAATATTAATAAGGAAACTAGTAAGAAGGTTCTTATCAATACTCCCGCCCTCAAAAACACCTTGTCCTCAAGGTGTTGCTTTAAAATCTCGCCCTACGTGATTCCGAGATCCCATGTTCTTCGTTGTATCCCTTTTGTGTGCTTCAAGTACATGTAGTAGTCCTGCAATATCTTCTTGAGTTTTCTTATGCACACTTGTAGTTGTCCTTGAGATCCAAATCTTTTAGATCCAATACCAAGTGAGGTACCTAGCTTTCTAGGTTTTCTGGTTCGGACACATGCAACCACAAAGTTATTCCAAAATAGCCTTGCCTTGACCTTCCTGTTAGGAATCCGTTGATTTAATTGGACCCCTAAAAATTGACTTTTCCCTCCTGATTAATCTCTTCCTTTATTGATGCTTTGATCGATCTGTGAAACTTTTCAGATGCCAATGAGAAATCTTGACGCGCCCGTCTAAAAGATTCCGCCAGTTTAGATTGGTGCAACAAAAAAAGTGGATTGTAATCGTTTCACCATCTCTGCAACCTTAGTTAACCCTTCTTCAAAGCTCTTTACTTCCATTCATTCTTATGAACAGGACCGAGAACAGCAACTTCTGATGATGAATAGTTTTTTCTGACGTAAACAGTAATTTCCGGCAGGAACAATAGCTTTTTTTTGAAACCCTAGAATCGAGACACCTCTAATACCAATTGATACGAACCAGATTCGATTAAGAGATACAAAGAACAATAACGATAAATAAAGATAGATGATCAACTTTCGAGGGGCCGATCTCTCTCCCAATAATGATATCAAATCACTAAACTATTAATAATATTCAACATGCTGAGAATTACAATCCTAATGCCCTATTTATAATAAAAGATGGCCTAGACTTAACTTGTTGACTAAGAAAATATAATAAAGGAAACTACTAAATAAAAAAAAGAAAACTTGTAAGAAGGTTCTTATCATAAAGAAAGATCTTCATCAACTTGATGAGTTACTTAGTAGGGAGACTACACTATTCCGAAGTACCACTTGGAAGGTAATTGAGTAGACTGTAATTTTTTTTCAACTCAAAATGATAAGCACTTACAGAGATCAAACAAGATCTGTGATAAGCCAAAACTAGATAGATTACTCAAGAATTGAGAAACAAAGTAATGTAAACTAGTTGAGATCAATTATGGTGGAAAAATCAGTTAGATTGATGTTAACAGAATGTTACAAGTAAAGAGAGAGAATTACAATCAAAGCTGAAAAACAAGAAATGAATTACAACGACTATTTAAAGAAATAGTTTTGGCGGGGAAAACGGTTACTAACTAAGAGTGGAAATGAACACGTGTAACTCACGTGCCTAGTTAAACCAGTTCATGCACCTCACGTGTCACCCTCAGCTTATAACAGCTTCTTCAGTGACTTTCCTTCAACTTATAGCATCTTTCAGTGACTTACTACTATTCTCTTAAGGTTGCTTAACAATCCACCCTTCTTAGAAAACAACTTGTCCTCAAGTTGTATAATCAAAACATGGAAACTTGGCTTGCAAGTCAGTCACTGATTCCCATGTGGCATCTTCACTTGTCCCATTAGCCCACTGCACTAGAACATAGACTTCCACTCCATTGCCTTTCTTAGCCATTCTTTTATCCAAAATTGCTACTGGTTCTATGAGAAAAACACCACTATTGTCACATGGTGGTAAAGTCCCACAAACTCGATTATGATTTGGGTGTCTGTATTTCTTTAATTGGGATACATGGAACACATTGTGTATTTGAGAATTAGTAGGAAGTTCCAACTTGTAAGCCACTTGTCCAATCCTTTGTATGACTTTAAATGGACCAAAGAACTTAGGAGAGAACTTGTTTTGCTTTCCTTGTCTTAAAGAAACTTGTCTGTAAGGCTGTAGCTTTAAAAAGACCCAATCACCACAATCAAACTTCTTATCAGTCCTTCCTTTATTAGCATGAGGCTTTATTCTACTTTGAGCTATGCTGATGTGAAATTTCAAAGTTTCCACAGCTGCTTCCCTTCCACTTAAAGTCTTGTCCACCAAGTCCACTTTGCTTTCCCCTCTTACATATAGAATATGGACTGGTGGTGGTTTCCTATATACTGCTTCATAAGGAGTGGTATGAATGGAAGTATGGAAGTTAGTATTGTCCCACCATTCAGCTAATGACAACCATTTAAACCATTGCTTAAGCTGCTCCCCTGTCATACACCTAAGGTAGCATTCCAAACACCTATTAACCACCTTAGTTTAACCATCAGATTGGGGATGATAGGCGGTAGACATATTCAATTGAACTTGAAACAACTTGAATAGTTCTCTTAACATTAAAGATTCATAACCATAACAATAATCCGGAGGTCAGGGAGGCTAAAAATGAAACTTAGCCATATTATTAAGAGAGAAAAGTAGAGAGGGGAAGATGTGTGTGTTTCTAGAGAGAAGTGAAACACACACACTTTGTGAAATACAAAATGATTATCCTCACCCTCTTATGGAAGTATATGAGGGTATATATAGTCCGAAATACACTAAACTATCCTATAATGACATATCTAGTCCTTGTGTATCCGGCTATATGAAAAATAACGTAATTCCGTATAAGTCAACATATTTTAAGGCTAACAATCTTCCACAATATGTGGACATACGAAATTATTTACAATGTTCCTAACAAATATAATTACAACAAAATAAAGTCTTTCAAAGCGCTTCCATTGCTGAAGTTGTCTTCTGAGTTCTTCTGGTCTTGAAACTTGTACTCTTAAGAACCATTGTAGTATGCATGAGTTGAATTAACTTCCCTCAATTCATGCAGCATGTCTTGAAAATCTTTCTTCATAGACTCCTTTTTAGCGAAGTTTCTGAATTAGCTTCCCCTTAAACCAACATCCTTATCTTGAGCAGATTCTGAAACTTTGATGTAGCTTAAACAATCTTCTATTTGTCATTAACGTGCACATTGGAATTTTGTGGAAGTATAACCACACCAAATGCTACTGCTACTTGTCATTAGGTCTTGGTGAATATTCGTTCGTAGGTACATGACCAAGATCAGCAACAATTCTTCTCACGTATGCAGAATACTTCACACAAACCATACTATGTGAAGTAGAATATCCTACTTCCCCCTGTAAGTTAAACAAAGTACACGTTGCATGAATCTTCCAAACCAATAGTTTATATGCCTATAGTCCTTGTTTATTGACCCGAAAGACCACACTACGTACACGATTTTCCCCCATGATGGTTGCAAACTCTCAGAAGCATCATTATCGTATGCGTCCATATACTCGAGAATTTCTTGTCATAAGCACAAATCTTGAAAAGTTATGAACGTCGTTGAAGATCTTTGAAAATTTCGCTTAGACTGTGAAGTACCATTGTCTTGGAATTGCACAATAATATCCCGTGAGAATTGCTGATTACTCAACCTTTAAACTCTCTGGCTAACTTACCAACCTTGTATTCTGTCGGCTATTGCTGTGACCACATAGTGAAGTAAACCCGATATACCAAACTTGAAAATGAAGTAAAATCCCCTAAATTTGTTACTTAAGCTTGCAGTGTTGTTGATTGAAGAACGGTGTAGAGAAGTCTGCGGCTTCAAAATCCCTAAGTACTTTATATCTTTCATCAAAAGTGTAAGACATACATCACCTCTTAAAATTATCCACATCGGCGTCTGCGTGTGACACTAAGTACTACAACGTAACTCCTTGAACTGATAGTTAACCAGGTCTTCAACCAACCACCCTGACTACTAGAAACTAGATAATTCAAGTCTCAATCATAAGATGTATACGTCCAAGCAAGACATCAATTGATAGAGTGGGTTTAAAGAAGAAGGGGGTAGAAAGTAGAAGGAAGCCTCGATGATAAAATAAGTAGACGCCTTCGTGAAACCTACTTCAATTTCAAATACGGGATACCAAATCAACTTCGTTATCTCTTGTCATTAAGAATCCGAATCTATAGCCGTTTGTCGTTTAAGTGAATCTTTAATATATAATCGTTTTAGCATTAAATGTTGTGTGTTTGCTTTGGTGTTTTTGTTTTGATTGTCTTGATTATCATATTCCTAAATTCAGTCACATCCCACCTGATGCGCGGATCGACCTGTGCACATTTCGCAGAATGAACTGAACATGTCATATTTCGCACAATGAGTTTAAGATGTCATATTCCACAGAAAATATCATATTTTGCATAAAATGTCATATTTCGCAGAAAATGTCATATTTCGCAGAAAATGTCATATTTCGCAAAAAATGTCATATTTCGCATAACATATTTCGCAGAACATGAATCTGTGACATATTTCTCAGACATATTTCGCAGAACATAAACCTGTGACATACTTCGTAGAACATAAACTTGTGACATATTTCGCAGACATATTTTGCAGAACATAAACCTGTGACATATTTCTCATAACATATTTCGCAGTTAATATTTCTCAGCCTTCAAACATATTTCGCAACCTTCATAAAATATGCTTATTTTGCAGTATTGAAAATAATCCTAGATTTTAGTTTGTTCAAAAGCATAAATAAGCACAAAATAAGCCACGAAATAGCTACTAATAAGCACACAACGAGTTGTTTTTATCAAAAGCTCCAAGCTTTTTGACAAATAAGCGAAAACCAAACATACCCTTTAAATAAGCCACGAACCCAAAAAGCTTCACGTAAGCTTTAATAAGCTGTTTGGTTGTTGAATAAGCTACTAAATCCAAGTAATAATAAGTTAGAAACATTAGAAAAAAGAATGTTTCAAACTTTTGTACCAATTAAGCAAAAACCAAACAAGCCGTGGGCTTTTTGCTTAAAAATAAACCACGAAACACCACCAAATAAGCAAACAATGAACCAAAAACGCTCATGGTCTCTAATGCAAATTGTTAACATTAGAAATTCATAAACATAACAACGATCCGGAGGTTGGGGAGGATAAAAGTGAAATTGAGCCATATTATTAAGAGAGAAAAGTATAGAGGGAAAGATGTGCAAGTTTCTAGAGAGAGAAGTGAAACACAAACACTTTGTGAAATACAAAATGATTATCCTTAAAAATCTTATCTCTATCTAGCATAATGTTCTCAGGTAATCCATGAAGTTTGAAGATATTATACAAGAACAGTTGAGCCACTTGAGATGCAGTGAAAGGATGGGACAGAGCCATGAAATGGGAATACTTGCTTAGCCTATCTACCACTACCAAGATGACATCTTTGCCTTGTGACTTAGGCAATCCCTTAATGAAATCCATAGAGATACTGGTCCAAATGCTAATAGGAATAGGCAGAGGCTGTAGCAGACCTGGATATGCTTCCAAATTAGGCTTGTATCTTTGGCAGGTCTGACAGTCCCTCATAAACTTCTTGACCTCTTTCCTCATTTTCTTCCAATAAAACATAGAATATAGTTTGTGAGTAGTGACTTTAACTCTTGAGTGGCCACCAACCGATCCTCCATGTACTTGTTATAGTAGTTCTTGCCTTAAAACTTCATCATTTCCTACCATCAACTTCCTTTTCCTCCTTTATTGCTGAATATGCCAAGTATAGTGAAAATGCGGATTAGAAGATTATTGTAGCTTAGAAATCAGTGTCGTCTAATCATGTTCCCAACTGTCTACTATTCTTTTGTACAAGTCTGTAGTGATAGTAGAAGTACCAATCATACTCAAAAGCTCAGCAGGATTCTGCATTCTTAAAAGTGCATCAGCAGTTACATTATCCACACCCTTCTTGTATACAATTGCAAAGTCAAAGCTCATAAGTTTTGGTAGCCATTTCAACTGTGTTGGTGTAAACATCCTTTGGTCCATCAAATACTTTAGGCTAATATGGTCTGTCTTTATTTTGAAGTGTCTATCAAGCAAATAACCCCTCTATTTCTCTAAAGCCTGCACTACTGGCAAGAATTATTTTTCATAAGTGGACATAAGTTGGTGTTTGGCAGATAAGGTTTTACTTAAGAAAGCTATTGGATGACCTTCTTGAAGCAAAACTACCCCAATTCCTCCTCCAAAGGCATCAGTCTCAATGGCAAATTCTTTAGTAAAATCAGGTAATTTCAAGACTAAAGCACTAATCATAGCTTGTTTTAAGGCTTAATATTCCATTCATAGGCCTATTTTTTCAATAATTGTGTTAAAGGTCTGCTTATCATAGCAAATCCTTTAATAAACCTTCTATAATAAGTAGCTAAACCTAAAAATCCCCTCAGTTACTTAAGACTAGTTGGGATAGGCCAATTTACCATAACTTCTATCTTAGCAGGATCTGTTGCCACACCTTGTGCAATTATCACATGTCCCAAATGATCCACTTGATTAGTACCAAACACACACTTACTGAGTTTAGCAAACAACTTGTGAGTTCTCATGGTTTCAAGTATAATTTGTAAGTGTTTAACATGCTCTTCCAAACACTGGCTGTATATAAGTATGTTGTCAAAAAACACCAATGTAAACTTCCTGAGGAATGGTTTGAATACCTCATTCATTAGTGATTGAAATGTGGAAGGAGCATTTGTTAACCCAAATGGCACGACTAGGAACTTATAATGACCTTCATGAGTCCTAAAAGCTGTCTTAGCCACATCTGCCTCATTCATTCTGATTTGATGGTAGCTTGACCTCAAATCTAACTTAGTAAACATCTTAGCTCCATGAAATTCATTAGTAAGTTCCTTTATAATGGGAATGGGAAACTTATCTTTGACAGTTTGCTTGTTCAATTGCCTTTAATAAACACACATCCTTTAGGAATTATCTTTCTTTTCTACCATGACAATAGGTGATGCAAAAGGACTGTGACTCTTCTTGATAACTCTAGCCTCCACTAGTTCCTTGACCATACTTTATATAGCATCCTTTTGAGTAGGTGGATGTCTGTAGGGTCTAATGTTGACTGGTAAAGTTCCTTCAACCAATGGAATTTTGTGATCATGTGACCTTTGTAGTGGTAAGTCAGTATACCAAACACATCTTCATAGTTATCCAAAACTGCTTGAATCTCCTTATCCATTGTCAAAGGCATTCCTTCCAAATTTGAACATGAAATTGCATCAACTGGATACACACTTAAACCCATTAAGTGATCTCTCTTTGTACTACCTACCTTGCTAACTTCTCACTGTTTGTTAGCCTTACTATTTTGTAAAGCTGGCGTCTTACACGTGAATTGGAATAACTATGGACACTACGTGACACGAAGGGGTTATTATTGTATATACGGTATAGTTAGATTTAGTATAGGCTATAAATACCCCCATGTCTCTCCATGGGGAATTGGTGGATGTTCATTTCTTGCTTTACTTTCTCTTTTTAATAAAACACATAGTTTTCTCCACCCTCTCTCTACTTTCTCTCACTAGAATACCATTTCATATCTTGTGTTCTTTGATCATCCCCATCCCCCTGAAAAGGTGGTTTTGATTCATGTAATAAGTGGTATCAAGAGCTAACCGGGGGTGTTTTGTATTGTGTGTGTTGGTTTCGTGATTATAGCTTATTTTACAACTTATTAGAGCTTATTTTCGTTGGCTTATTTTTTGGAAAAAAAGCCACGAAATTGGTCTTGATGTTGTTATGTGATTCTGTTGTTATAACAGTCTCCTTTTTCTCTTTTGATGAGTTTTTTGGGTCTCCTTATTTTCCAAAAGCTTATCATCTAATCTGGTCCTTTCATTTTTTTCTTGGCTTATTTCAAGCTTATTTCACATTTATTGGGTTGGTATGTTTATGCTTATCTCGTCCTCGTTTGGGTATATTTCTAGCTTATTTCGTCTTTGTATTAGGCTTATTGGTGGTTTACTGCTTAAGAGAGCTTATTTCATCCTTATGTGAGTTTTTTTCGAGCTTATTTTCTATGCTAAACAGCTATTTAAAGCATATTTTGAGTCCTGGTATGAATGGGTACAAAACAAAACTCAGATCCAAAATTTTTGCTTACAAAGACAGATTTTTGTTTTTTGCAAAAAGACAAAAAATGTAGTACGACGATTTATAACACTCTAATCCGGCGATTTATACATGTTGGGATTCGGCGATTTATACACATTGTTAAACTGGCAATTTATACGTATTGTAAATCGGCGATTATATGTATGGGAAATACGGCGATTTATACGTGTCTGCCAAATCTGGCGATTTATACAAGCCACAACCTAAAACGAGTCAACTCGGTATTTACTGAGTTGACCCGGGTCAACTCAACTTTCACCGAGTCAAGGTCTAACTGAGATGAGATAAAGAAAAAGGATGACTGACTCGAACCAACGACCACAACAACTATAAAAAACAACATCATCACAGCCTCCAAACAACAAATCCAACTACATCAGCCTTGTCACATCATTCCAACAAACCCAAGTACTAAACCTAATCCCATCGACACAAAATACCACAACATCTCCATCTCCTCCAATCATTAACAAGACTCGAAACACAAATACAAATCATGATCTCAGTTTTAATTACTTTCATGTTGTAAAAATTATTCCTGACAATCATAAGATCGAGAACACGAAAGTAAAATATCATCATCGATCCTTGTGGTTATACAACCTATTTTAATTTATGAAATTAAATAATGATTGATAACAACTATGTTATAATTGATTCTTTGTTTCGTTTGACACACCAAAACTCATGTCGAAACCAACCTGAGACCCTTCAAAGGACCTTAAAGCCGACTGTCTTCTGGGTTCTTCATGGATTAAAGAAATATTTATAATGGTTGTTTCGTTATTGCTATGGTGTGATAAGGATGGGTATTCGATTTATTTGAGATAGAGGAGATGGTATAGATGCGTTTGATCTGTTTAATTTTTGAGAGAGATGAATGAGAATTGGTTTTTGAAAAATGGGGGCGGATAGAGAATAAGTTTAGGGATTGTGTTGCCTTAATGTTTAAGGATAGGTTATTTATATCTAGGATTATGGATCTGTAACTTATGTTTGGATCATGTTTTAATGGCGACCGGGTTTCTTATGGATTTGGGTTATATTACACATTAGGCCAGGTAATAGCTCAATGATAATGAGTTGGATTCATACTATAATGAAATGGGTTGCGTTTTATTGTAGAACATAGGCCAGGATTTTTGCTATACTATTTCGAGTATGGATCAATAAGCAGGTCGGGTTGTATTACATTGATGTTGGGCTGGATTATTTTGCTATGGGCCAAAATGCTTATAAGCTTAAGCAATTGGGCTATTAAGTTTAATTGGTCGTGTTATCGGATCAAGCCAGGTAGTAAAACAATTTCATATTTGGTAAAGTTTAAATGACCGGGTTTTATTACTTGGATGGCCGTGCTTGTGTTATATTTTTTCGAGCCGATATCCGTTAACCATTACAAAAATCACAAACAACAACACAACAAACACAATACATTACACTAAAAATGATCCTTATCAAAATTCACCTTCACTCTTAAAGGCTAGTTTTGAATTTTAATGACTACGGGGTTCTTGTCTGATGCTATTTATTTGGGATTAAAGTAGTATTTCACTGGGAGTGTACTTATCTCGTCTTTGGTTCTTTATTTCTCCACAACGAAGATGACTTGTGTTAGTGATGAAGACTTGGATATCTAGTTGCATTTGTGATTCTTTCTCTCTATACCCACAAAGTAGCTATCACTTTAAGGAGTTACGTTGTAGTACTCAGTATCTCACGTCGTTGAGAAGATTTCAAGTGGTGATGTATTTTTTGTATACTTTTTGGGTGAGTATATGGCACTTAGAGATTTGCCTCCGTACCGTTCCTTTGTCACACGGATAGTACAAGATTAAGTCACAAGTGAAGGATTATGTTTCAATCAGTGGTCATCAATATTAGCCGGCAGATTAGATAAGTGGATTTAGATCGGGTTGATCAAGAGAGATTTGTTAACAGAATACGATTCAACACAAAGTATTGCTTATGCAATCACGGGTTATGAAGCTATGTAAGCAGTCCAGTTGGCCTATGATATATACATGAGTAGGATGATTCCTCAGTTAGTCATCATCCTAGAGGGAGAAATATGTACATCCGGGACTTAGTTGACTTTGATGTTACCATTTTGACTACATAGAGGGATAAATTGCTTACACTTGGGAATTAGTTGACTTTGGTGTAGCAAGTCTTACCATGTCTTTCTAGGAGGGAGAAAAGTACATTTCCGGGTCTTAATTGATTTTGGTGCTACATTTTCGACTTCGAAAAAGGGATAAAGTGTGTACTTCGATATAAGATGTACACATGAGTATGATGATAGCAAGTCATAATGTCTTTTCGGGGACTTCAGAAAAGGGATAAAGTGTGTACTTCGAGACTGGAACGCTTCCTAAGTGAGACGATGTTGATGATATCATCACTCCCACAATGTATCCTAAATGAGAAAGGAGGTCCTTAAGAAGACTTCTGCATTGATTCTTAATCAGTCTAAAGGGTATTTGTTTGGGAGAGAACTGAAGAAAAAAGAGCCTACTAGTTGGGAGGGAGTGAAAACTCAACTAGATTATACAAGCTAAAGAAATAAAGCTGGAGCATTCAAGTAGATTAAGGTCATTGAAGACAATCTCAAGGAATGCTGGATTTCACTCTTATCATTTTACTTTATTTTTGCTTGTAGGAAACATTGTAACCAATTTGTGGTTGACACCATTTTGGAGGGAGATTGTTAGCCTTACTATTTTGTAAAGCTGGCGTCTTAGACGTGAATTGGATTAGCTATGGACACTGCGTGACACGCAGGGGTTATTATTGTATATGTGGTATAGTTAGCTTTAGTATAGGCTATAAATACCCCCATGTCTCTCCATGGGGGGTTGGTGGATGTTCATTTGTTGTTTTACTTTTTCTTTCTAATAAAACACATAGTTTTCTCCACCCTCTCTCTACTTTCTCTCACTAGAATACCATGTCATATCTTGTGTTTTTTGATCATCCCTGTCCCCCCGAAAAGGTGGTTTTGATTCATGTAACATTCTTTTTATCATTCATTCATACCACATTAGACTTGTGTGTTCCTCTGAGTTGCACTTTCTTACCTTCATACCTGAATTCCATTATTTATTCCTTGAAATTATACTTGATGTCTCCCAAAGTAGCTAACCACTGAATTCCCAACACCATTTCACAACCCCCAAGGGCAATAACATAACATTAGTGGTGAAATTGGTGTTATCAAACTGCCATTTAAAGTCCTTACATTCAGAAGTGGCCACTAAATTATAGCCATATGCTATTGTGACAGCCAAAGGCCCAGTTGGTCTAATTAAACACCCTAACTTCTTAGCCATGTTCTTATCCAAGAAATTATGTATTGATCCACAATCAACCAGAATATGCACTAAATGCTTTTCAACTGTACCAATTACCTTCATAGTTTGAAAATTATTTGTTCTAGTCAAGGCTTTTAGAGAAATTTGAGGTTGCAACTCCTCAATTCCCATAGAAGTCCTGTTTTCTTCCTCATTATCCAAACAGTCTTCAAAATAATCCTCCTCATCAGGTACTAAAACTAAAGAGAATAATTAGCCTGCACATTTATGTCTAAGAGTATATTTTTTTTATCACAATAGAAACATAAGTTCTGTGCTCTTTTCTCTTGGTATTCTTTTTGGGATAACTGTTTTCTCACTGCTAAATTTACAGGAGTGTTTAGATTAGGCAAAATTGAAGGCTTATTAACATTTCCATAATCTTCCCCATTGGCAAACCTATTTGCATTAAAAGATCCTGATGTCTTATTCTTCTTTTTCATAGCATCAAGAATAACCTCTTGTAACATAGTCAGAGAATAAGCATCTGCAAGTGTTGCAGGCTTAAACATCCTAACACTCATCTCTAATTCAGTTGGTAATCCTCCCAAATTTAAACTTATAGCATGTTCTTGGCTAATGGTGACTCTACACAAAAGTGTATCAAACAAATCTTGATATTCCCTAGCATTTTTTGCATACTTAGCATTCTTTAAGGCAAACATTGGATCTTCAAAGATTGATCCAAATATTTGAATAATAGCATTCTTATACACCTCCCAACCTACATTTTCACCATTAACACTAAGATACTGTCTATGCCATAGTAAAGCTTTGTCAGATAAATGCACTGAAACAATCTTTACCTTATCCTCATTAGGAGTGTTGTCAATGCTAAAGAACTGCTCACATCTAAATGCCCAACCTCTGACATCATCTCCTTGGAACTTTAGAAACTCTACTTTTGCCAATCTCCCAAACTGGTTGGCTTATCTTCCTTGATTCATAGCATGATTCTGTTGGAGACCCAATGTGGCAATCAAATTCCTTATTTCTGCCAATTATGAATCCAAATATTCCCTTGTGATACCTTTATCACCATTACTAATGCTTTTAGAAATAATCCTTGTACTTGGTGCCATAACTCTTTTAATTGTGTGTTATTTGTGATTGTTTGTGTTTCTTGTTAGTTATTATCGCCTTCCCTTCAGTTGAATAACAACTAACAACTTTAATCGTTCTTGGCCAACTCAAATCACCCAAAACTGATCATTAATTAAAAAACTGAGGATTTAAGCACTTACGTGCTGTTCTTGTGATCGTAATGAGTATTTGAAACTTGGTCTTGTTTTTGACGGATAACACACAATCTTGATTATAATGCCAGTGTAGCAAACTAATTCTTGAACAATTGGACACCAAAAAATGAAGAAACTCGCTGGAAAATCAAGAACTTTAACCGGAAAAGTAACAACCTTAACAAGAACATTAGAGCTGCCAGGAAGGAGCTCTGATACCACTTGATAAGCACTTACAGAGATCAAACAAGATCTATGATAAGCCAAAACTAGATAGATCACTCAAGAATTGAGAAACAGAGTAATGTAAACTAGTTGAGATCATTTATGGTGGAAAAATCAGTTAGATTGATGTTAACAGAACGTTACAAGTGAAGAGAGAGAATTACAATCAAAACTAAAAAACAAGAAATGAATTACAACGACTATTTAAAGAAATGGTTTTGGCGGGAAAAATGGTTACTAACTAAGAGTATAAATGAACACGTGTAACTCACGTGCCTGGTTAAACCAGTTGTGCACCTTACGTGTCACCCTCAGCTTATAACAGATTCTTCAACGATTTCCCTTCAGCTTATAGCATCTTTCAATGACTTACTACTATTCTCTTATGGCTGCTTAACACAAAAGTAACTATTTGTTCCTGCATAATCCCTTAACTGGGAAAAATGCCATTAGATTTTTTATTTTCTGCAACATAAAAAGGTATATTGGAACATTTCCTGATGGTCAAATAGAGAAAAATATGGCATAAACAAACATAAGCTTCAGCTTTTAGAGATCTTAATTATTCAGTTTCTACATTTATTTTATCATGTATTTAACTTTTCTTCTCCAGGTCTTATTTAGCAGCATGTTTACATCATCATTTATAAAAATTAAGTCGTAGGAGACCAAGAAGCTTGTACTTTTAATGCTTCTAAAGCTTTCATTCGGTTAGCGACCGAAAAGGAGTTATACTGTAGCTGTTGTTAGTGAAAGCCCTTATCGTGACCCGATGAAAGAAATAAATTATACCCAATAAATATAGGACTGCACATCATATGCACAATAGATATAGTAAAGGAAATCATTTATACCCAAGTATTAAAGGTTTGGGACATATTATGCTTTCATGAGATTTCAGGCTTGGTAAAGCGTTTAGAAGAAATAATCGGGATGTATACTCTGGAGTATATTGATCATTGCACTACAAGGTGTCTTCAAAGGTATGTTTAATTTAATGTTGTTGTTTTCTTGTCATTCATATATGTATTTGCTATAATAGCAGAAGTTTTCCTAATTATTTCTTCATTCCCAAGGGTTCTGAGTTTATGATGAAATGGTATGCGACCTCTGAAATTGCTCAATATAAAACACAAGTAAACCATCTTGATGAAATGTTTATGGAGGGTGCTAATGGAAAGGGTTTTGTTGAAAATGTAAAGGTGCGCGAGAGTTTAAGACTAATGAAATTTATTCACTGTCAACTAACTCTATCAATATTATGATTTTTGGATGTGATGGTGGGGATCTTGGGCTTCCCTTTGAGTTAACCGAGCAAGAAAAGGATGTCATTTTATTTGACAGAAGCAGCTTCATTCTTAGAAGATCTAGGACAGGAAAAACAGTGGTATTAACTATGAAATTATTCCAAAGTGAACAAATCCACCATTTAGCAAACGAAGGGTTTCATGAGGTAATAGGGAGAAACGAGGAGGAGAAGCATGACGTCTTGCATCAACTATTTGTCACTTTCAGTTCAAACCTTTGTTATGCTGTGAAACAACATGTCAGTGAATAAAAATGATTAGTGAAATGTTAGCCATCATTATTTATATAATATATCATATATCATATTATATAGATTAAATATATATATATATATATATATATATCACTCATGTTGTATTAACTTTGTTTTACAATGTTTCAAGTTAACATGAAGATGAATTTTACCATTAGCATAAATACGCCTATGAGTCGAATATACCATTATTATGTTTAAAGTGTGTTCATATGCATAGTCTTCATCATATTTATCCACAACACATCTTGATAATTAAGTATTGTATATCTGAATTTGAAATCATAAAATTTCCAGATCAACATGTGGTGTAAGTTCGTCTTCCTAAAATCACTCAATGTGCATTGATGATATCGATAAGGTGATGTTATCTGAAGATATTCCCGATCATTTTACTCATCTTTCAAATGGCGCATGCATATCGGCCACTTATCATAACATTTCATAGATTCCTACTTATGCTCGATGGTACAGTGGGCACTTCATACTTTGAAAGATTTCCTGGTTTTCAGCAGCTTGTTTATGTCAACAAAGCTAGTAATTCAAGGCTCATTGTCTTGGAATAATATATGAGGTTCAAGGATGTTCCATATGAAAGATTTTGTTCATCTTATTGGCCATGCTTCAACTATAAGCTAACAAAAAATCTTGATCCCTCCATAATTTACACCGAAATAATGTCTGTTATCAAGGGTGGTTTTATAGCAGACAGGGATCCCTATGACATCCTATCAAGAGACGATTATGTTTCACTTTGTGATGGTCGAATTTCCCTTAGGGGGAGAAAAAGGAGATTTCCAGCCGCTCCAAAACCCTATTTGTCCATCTCAAATAAGATCCTTCTTGTTCATTACTCCTAGATCAATCACTTTGTGATCGTTGTAGGGTTTTAAGCAACTATGTTTCAAGTTTTATTGTGGTTTTGAGGGGACTATAGTCTAAATGCCTTATCAATTAACACCCTATATGTCTTGGTGGTTTGTGTGGATTAATGGTCGTCGCATCAATCCTTCATGGGGATCAATTTTGAGACGTTTATGGCTCTTGCTAAACCCTAATTTAGGGATTTGGGTCGTTTGATCTTGTCGATTGATCTATCCATCTTGTTATCGAATCTTTTTTCTTAAGAATTGGATGTGGTTGTGCGGCTCTCTTGGGTATTAGCTGCTGTTATAATTGAAACCTTTTTTGATGATAGGGTTTCGAGCATACTAACCCTAAAAACGGCTCCCATGTATCCAATTCAAACTCTATTTGTTCTTTGTCTTTAGATCGTAATGATTTAGGGTATTTGATCAATTAGGGTTTCGAATTACATTCTTTTTTAGGGTTTTTATTGCTATTGGTTCGTTAACGATAACCTTGGGTGGTGTTGATCGTTTGGTTTATGCTACATGGGATCTGATCAATGTGCTATCCTTAGGGCTAGTCATATTGATCTTGATTACTTGTGATGTGGTTCGTCTGCTGGGTCAAAACCCTAATCTTTAGGTTTTTTTCCATTGGATGAATATGGTGTTGTTTGTAAGCTGCTGGTGTTGTGATGATTTGGAACGTAAACCTAGTTATTTAGGGTTATTTTCGTTCATGTATTCGATACCTGCATGTTGGTGATGGTTGATGATAGGGGTCGTATTAGGTGTCTTTTGATAATCTTATCATGTCCTCGTGCTTCATGATCGTCATGAAAGGTTGTTAGGGTTGGGTTGTGGTCCCTAAATCCTAATTTTAGTTGGTCTTATTAATGTAATTGCATGGGTTTGCTGTGGTGCTGCAATGATGACATGTATTATGTTTAGGACGTGGTATATCTGCCTGATGTGATTGTGAATCCGGGTTTCATTATGTGGGTTCAACAAGATCATGAGGATGCTACTCATGGAGGTGATTGAGGATGTTCCTGAACCACTACGGGTAGTTGTGGGGATTTATTTCTATTGGAAGTTCATGCATCTGTATGGAGAGTTGAGGGTATTTTACCCTCGAGTTACTACTGAATTATTGCTACTTAATACACATATGGATGCTGATGGGACATTGAATGTGTGGGAAGAAGATGTGGGTTTATAGCTGGTCTATTATGGAACAACCTGGTACATGTATTTTTCTTTTGATTTGATTTATATGAAAGTTAGCTTGAAATCTCTTTGGAAGACGCTGCTAAAAATATGTTGAATGGTCAATGCTTATTATCAATGTCTACACAATTTATGTCGAGATTTTGATGAATCGTTTTCAGGAGCCACTGTAGCATCATTGATGACTTAGAATTAGGAAGTTGCTGAACGTCTTAAAGCAGACAACACGGTAAGAGTGAATCAGATAGTTACTATCTTTCTGATTAAGCCGTCAATTCATTTCCTGGAACAAGTTTGATTCACATTGAATAGCACCATCGTTTCTTTCCAGTTGACACAAGTTCGATTCATATAGAATCTCGCAAGTTACCTACCAAGAGCTTGTTTGATGTTGGCTCAATTAGGATTTCCATTTTCATTGTGAGTACATAAGTGTCACTCGGATGTTCTGGCACAATCACAAGGATAATGCGTAGGACTCTTGTTAACAGCTTGTGAACTTAAATGATCTTCATCAAAGGCTCGAGTTTGAAGGGTACAAGGGAGATTTAATGAATCATGTGTATATTGGCAAGGTCCAAGACCTTTCGATGCGATAGATTATGCTTTTTAAATACGCATGCACAAATGTTCACGAGGGCTATGCTTTTTCTAGAGACACAACTCAGGCTATAGCAAAGGGTATTGGATTTAGATTTGAAGATATACGGCGTATGTTTTTCCAGAAAGTTTCTTTTGGGTTCTGGAAAGGGAAAAATGTTGCAAAATTTTCAATTAAGCAAGAATTTTCGCACACATACTAGGGTTTTGAATTTGGCACAAAGTGTTATTGACCTTCTTTGCCACTATTTTCCTTTGTTTGTTGATGTATTGAACCGAGAGACTAGTTAAATTTGTGGGGAACTGCCTATTTTGCTTGAAAATGATTCAAATCACAACGCTATCGAGATCATATTTGAAAGGAAAGGAGATGGTTCTCATCACATCACTAGATTTGGTGCTGAGCAAGTTGTTTTAGTTCGTGACGAATCTTTGAAAGAGAAGTCTGTCGGCATCATAGGGAAGAATGCCCTGGTACTAACAATCACGGAGGCCAAAGGGTTTAAGTCAGGTTTTTTAACCGTATTGGATGTTTTGTAGGATGTGTTATTGTACGACTTCTTACTACATCTCCTTTTTTAAATGAGTGGCGAATCATATGTTGGTATTTGAGCCTCGATAATCATAGATTGCTTGGATAATTCTTGAATCGTGTATAGTTCACTTTCCGAATACAATATTTAGACCCTATTTGTGCCTTGGGTTACACGAAATTCGTATATGGAATAAGACAAGAACACACTCAAATTCTAGGCACAATAATGAGAGCAAAAACATAGATTGTATGTTGTTATGATTCTTCATATGATAATGAAAGACCAAAATGGATGTCTATTTATAATAGACAATATGACTTTTGGTGAAAAGTCACACCCTTTCATGAATGGTCACACTTTTTGGTTCAAAGTAACTAACTTTTAAATAGATTTCAGCAACACATAATAGCGACAGTTTTTCTGTCACTATTTACAACGGTCACATCTATTCAATGGTCACAACAACCTAGTGACGAATTTTCTGTCACAAACTTTGCCATTCATCGTATTCGAAATTAAGTTTATTAGTTTATACAAGCGTACACTCCGCACCTCCGAACTTGTATTATAACTTAACTTAAAATCACTTTGGTCTCGGGTAAATCACCATTACACAAAATGTTCGATGACACTAAATCACCCAAACAATCCTCTCCCCCCATCTTTTGTTGTGTAATCTTGAGTTCCCAATTAATCAAAAAACAAATCAAATATGCATAAATGAAATGTTCGTGCTCGATTTGAATTTTCCATCTTAGTATAATACAATTCTAATATTTGAGAATCGGTGCGGTTTGGGCGTGTCGTATCGATTGAACCCGTCAACCATTTGAATACCATGAAGATAGTATACACACAAGTTTATCTTCTTAATGTTTATACTTGACGCTTTACAAGCCATGCGTCCCTATCCGTTCATGAGTACATACTAAGCCAAGTCCAAGCTTATTGAAGCGGCAAAACTTCATACTCATATAGATAGTTTCTTTTAATCATGCCCTGCGTTGGCACTTTTTCAAAAGGAACTATTATGTGATAAACTTCACCTCTTTATCTTGCAGGTCTGACACATACCTTGGGATAGTTTAACTTTGTGTTCCTATCTTATGTGTGAGCATTTACTCATTGAATTCAGATTAACGTTTGTATTGAGGGGAATTGGGTATCTCACTGTTAGATAATCTAATGGACTTTTCATCCCTATTACCGACTTATTCACTAAGTCTCTTGCCAACCACTTTGCCAAGTGATATATTATTAATGCATCAAACAAAATAGTATTAACTTTTAAACATAATCCAATGCTTAATAACAAGTCATTTAGCCATTATACTTCTTTTGAATAAGAAAACAACAAATCACGATGCAATAGTTGAATATGTTGCACAACTTTATTCATTTGATATCAAAATTATACATTCACGCGTAATGTGAATATCCAACCATGGTTTACTTCATCAACACATTCAACTTACATAAATTTATCCCTCTAATATGATAGGATCTTCATTATATATTGAACCAATTTCATGGTTCTCTTTAAGTACTCAAGTACTTGGTTCATAGCATCCCAACATGTTACTCAAAGAACACTATCATGGCATATTAACCTTGATGCCATTAAAGACTCGTGCTAATGATTAAATAATCATTTCACATAAACCGTATACTTTAGTTACTCAAGACCATTGGAACAATAATCACTAATTAATTATAAATTTTCATTTACCAGTGAAAATTATGAACCCGAAAATTGGGCAATCATTATGATATATGATTTAGCAAAGTTAGTTAATTAATTTACATCATTGATGGCAGTCAATGTTATTAATAACTATAGTTCTTTAAAATCACATTCTCTCATATAAGACATAAACATTGAGGGTTATATCTTCGGTATTATTGCATAATCCTAATTAGATAAACAATATGAACATCATTAGTGGATACTAGTACAAAATAATTTGGACTGAACAATTTTTTCGTAATTAAACAAATGAGTGCCTTATTTTTCAAGATCAACTTACCCACAGCAAAAATCGGATGTAAGATGGATATTAGAATTTTGTGTTAAACAAGTTCCCAACACACGTAACTAGTCATGCACACCGATCCAATAGAAAATAATACTTCTGTTTCGAATTATACTAATATGCATGTATCCATGAATTATTTAAGTTAGCAAACCATTAACTTCATATCATTCTACATGCCATGTTTCAATTCGCTTATTAATAGAAGGCAATGTGTGTTTACAATGCAATACTGCATCCAAGTCCTAAATATTACTATGAAAAGTAAAACTCAAAGACTTATTTAACTTTAGATACAAAATTTTTGCAGAAAACTTTCACTGCAACATAACGATTCTGTTTCAGTTCGGAGCAAGCAACAACTTTGACTGACAATCTACATGTCTAAACCGGCAACCCAATAAACGCCAAATTGGGTGTCAAACCTCCCTTTTACATTTATGAATTTATGATTCATATCCATGTTAAACAATAAACCAGTTTTTATAAATCTTGTAATTACTATAGTACACATACTATAAAATAAACGATTGAAACATATGTAAACGCTGTTTGACAAAAAATCAAAAGTTTAACATTTTATCATTCGTATTCGAATGTGCAACATATTTCTATCAAGAATGATGCCATATAAAATAGGTGTTTTTGCATTTAGTGTAAACCAAATTTAACTTGCCAAGCGGCAACTGCCAATTTCTTTGATCATGTTATTCTTGTACTTTCACATATTCCACAACATTCAATTCATACATGAATCATTAATTGTAGGGAAAATCAACGTTGCAAGAAGCCAAGAACACAATAAACACTTATAACAATCAAATGTGGAATATCTAAACATCATTGACCCTTCATACGTATTTAACATATAACCAATGACTACCATATTCAATGAAAAGTAAATTTAAATTTACTCTTAGTCATCCATGGTATCAATAATACATTAGTGTTTGTAACCAGGAGTATGTGCCAATTAATTAATTCCTTTAAAGAACATATTAATGCTTCTACATGTTAGCCACATACATAAATTATACCTAATTAATTATACCATGTTAATTGTATCACATGTCATATAATTTATACTTCCTGCATATCATGATCAATGCAAAAGATGATTAGAATAGTACGTGTACCGTAAGTGAGATCCATGCATGTCACCGCCATGTAAATATCGAAGCGGCTAGTTTCCATATTCCAATACTATACCCCGACGTACCAAATTTTCCATATGTTTTATGCCATCTTCCAACACCATATACTCTCTGCAATTCTGGACGTCTCGTCTTTTACCAAATACACGATCGCCTTCGTTTGTTGGTATTCGGGTCTCGATAATCATAGATTGCTTGGATAATTCTTGAATCATGTATAGTTCACTTTCCGAATACAATATTTTGACCCTATTTGTGCCTTGGGTTACACGAAATTCGTATATGGGATAAGACAAGAACACACTCAAATTCTAGGCACAAGAATAAGAGTAAAAACATAGATTGTATGTTGTTATGATTCTTCATATGATAATGAAAGACCAAAATGGATGTCTATTTATAATAGACAATATGACTTTTGGTGAAAAGTCATACCCTTTCATGAATGGTCACACTTTTTGGTTCAAAGTAACTAACTTTTAAATAGATTTCAGCAACACATAATAGCGACAGTTTTTCTGTCACTATTTACAACAGTCACATCTATTCAATGGTCACAATAACCTAGTGACGAATTTTTGTCACAAACTTTGCCATTCATCGTATTCGAAATCAAGTTTATTAGTTTATACAAGCGTACACTCTGCACCTCCGAACTTGTATTATAACTTAACTTAAAATCACTTTGGTCTCGGGTAAATCACCATTACACAAAATGCTCGATGACACTAAAATCACCAACATCATATATGAATATATGAGGGAAACTGACCTGCTCAACTCGCCTACTTCACTGTCTTCATGTTTTGATATGGAAAAGCACGCTGTATTATGCAGTGAATTGAAGCAGCTGTATGTGGCGATCACCCGCACAAGACAAAGATTATGGCTTTGTGAAAGCACAAGTTTCTCTCAAACATATTAGTTATTTATGTGCTGAGAAAACGTAAATTCCAAGCAGTGAAGATGAGTGAAGAACACGAGGCATGAAGGTTTGATCCAATTGAATCCTTTGAAAGAATATGGGAATCAGAAAGTTGGTTCTTTGAGACATCTCTAATAATGTATATTTTTGTTTATTGCAGCTATTTTATGAAACTAACTTTAGGATGGCACAAATGTGCTTCTTGAAGGCTGGTGATAAATATTATGAAACATTGGCGGAGGCATATTATCTTTGTGCAACTTCTGACAAGGCCGAGTTTTCACAGCTTGAAAGAAATAAGCTTTTTAAGGATGCTGCAAAGTTATTTAGTTCTGTTAACAAAAAGGAATTGGCTGGCGAGTGTTTTTTTTGAAATGGGGGATTATATAACAACAGGTAATGTATTACTTCAATTATACCATGATGTTATTGCTATTTATAAAGTTAAAGCTTATATATTAGCAACGTACATAAATCCAAAAGTCCTGTTATGATCAATCTGAGTTCTTTATTATTATGAAGGCATGAACAAATTTATGACTTGATGTTTTAACTAGTGCTGACTTGGCATCTGGGTGGCGCTCACATATTTGACTGCCAGATGCCACTTTGTTGTGTGACCGTCTAATATCCGTGTGCGAGTGTGTTGAATAAATAAAGTCCAACAAACCTTGAAAGCTAGCGCGGAATATAGACTCAAAGAAAACACACACGTGACCCCAAACGTTACATTGTATTAATTAACGAATGAGCAAAGAAGAATGTATGTCGAACCACAGGTGAAAAAACCTCATTGTAGTCAATCCCTGCTCGTTGTGTAAACCCCCGAGCTACCAGCCTTGCTTTGTACCTTGGTTTCTGAACGCCTTCAATCCCTTCTTTAATCTTATACAACCACTTGCAGCTTACCAGCTTCTGACCAGGTGGTTGATCGACCAGCTCCCAAGTATGATTCTTCTTTAAAGAACTCATCTCTTCCTCTATAGCACGAACCCACTCATCCGATTTCAATTGAATTAATCGCCTCCTGGAAAGTGATTGGTTCATGTGTATCTTCTTCCTCAGCAATAGCAAATGCATAAGCCGCCATATCATCTACCTTAGACCCTGATGGTCTAGACAATGATACATTACCTTCATCCCTATACCTTGCAGGTATAGTAGTTGTTCTTTTTGCTCTATCACGCACCAGAACATAGTTGTCCAGATTCTGTTGTTGAGGCCCTTCATCTTGTTCCTCATCTTCATTCCCTGGATTTTCCCCAGTATGAGGATCCACAGTTGGTTCGACCCTACTGCCTTGAAGTTCCACCTCAAACTCAACTTCCTTCCCAGAATCTGCAGCACCAGCACCCTTGAGAGTATCCTTATACATAAGGCTCTCATTAAACACCACATCCCTGCTTATGATTATCTTTGGTTTGACATCATCTAACCTCCATAATCTGTATCCCTTCACACCCTCAGGATACCCCAGGAATATGCATTTTATAGCTCTAGGCTTGAGCTTCCCCTGATTCACGTGTGAATAAGCAACGCAACCAAATATCCTCAACATCTCGTAATTCGCCGGATGTCCTGACCATAAATCCATAGGTGTCTTCTTCTCCAATGCTGTAGATGGAGACCTATTGATCAGATATGCTGCCGTCACCGTTGCTTCTGCCCAGAACGAATCTGGCAAACCAGACTGAATCAGTAAACACCTAACCTTGTTTAAGAGCGTCCTATTCATTCGTTCAGCTAGACCATTCTGTTGAGGAGTTCCTGCAACTGTCAAATGTCTTGCTATCCCGCTCTCCTTGCACAAGTTATTAAATTCCTGATTACAAAACTCCAAACCGTTATCCGTTCTTAGTTTCTTCAGTTTTCTACCTGTCTGGTTTTCCACCAACTGCTTCCACTCCTTGAATTTGCTGAACGCCTCATTCTTGTGTCTAAGAAAATGAACCCAAACCCTCCTCGAATAATCATCAACAATCGATAAGAAGTACCGGCAACCACTCATCGATTCCACCCGAGAAGGACCCCAGAGATCCGCATGGACATAGTCTATAACTCCCTCTGTTGTGTGCTGACCTCGACCAAAACTCACCCTAGTCGATTTTCCAAGAACACAATTTTCACAGAATTCGAGCTTACCTAGACCTTTATTCCCAAGCACCTCTCTTTTTTCAAGTTTATACAAGCCTGCTTCACTAATGTGACCCAAGCGTTTATGCCACACTTGCGCAAGACTTTCTTTTTCTCATATACCAACACTAGCTTCACCCGATTCAGCCCAGCCATCCAAGGAGTACACACAATTTCCCTTCATAGTTCCTGACAAAACCATCAAAGAACCCTTGATCACCTTTACTCTTCCATTCTGCAACTTCACGGTATAGCCCTCTCGGTCCAGAGTGCCCAAAGATATCAAATTTCTCTTCAACTCGGGAATGTAACGCACATTCTCAAGCACAAAACTTGAACCATCTTTCATTTGTACTCTCACCTTCCCTATCCCCATGATGGCACATGCTCTATTATCACCGAGCAAAACCGTACCACCATTGAACTCCTTAAAGTCAAACAAGAAGTCCCTCTTAGGCGTCATGTGAAAGGAGCCACTAGAGTCCATGATCTACTCTAAGAACCTCTCCTTACTCACTGCCATCAACAAGTCACCATTGTCATAACCCTCAGAATGCATACCAGAACCCTGTCCCGTATTCTTCTTGACAACGCATGTTGATTTCTTCTTGTTCCTTTTTGGACAGTCTTTCTTCAGGTGATCCTCAGAATAGCATATGCACTTCAGTTTATAAGTTCCTTTACCTTTCGACTTCGATCGCGAACTACCACGTCCTTGATTACCCCGATGATCCGACCTTCCCCTTACATATAACCCATCACCATCATCCTTTGCATCTGTCCTCTTTTTTAACTCCCATGAATTGAGGCTAGACAAGACATCTTCCAAAGTGAACGACTCTCTTCCATAAAGCAATGTCTCCACAAAGTTATCATATGAAGTTGGTAATGATGTAAGTAACATGAGTGCCTGATCTTCGTCATCAATATCAACGTCTATGTTTGCCAAGTCACCGATCAACTTATTAAACTCATCTATATGCTCAGATAATTTCTTACCTGAATGCATGTAGAAAGTGAACAGCTTCTTCTTCAAGTACAATTTATTGGCTAAAGACTTTGTCATATACAAAGTTTCCAACTTTAACCAAACACCCGCAGCAGAATCCTCTTTGTTGGCTTCCTTCAACACCTTGTTATCCAAGCACAAGAGTAAGGCACTGTGTGCTTTCTTGTAGACATCCGTCTTCAACGCCGTAGTCTTTTCAGCGTCCGTCATGGTTCTCGAGAATGGATCTAACGTAGCCTCCCAAACATGTTGAATTAATAGACATCGCATCTTCACACACCACAACCCGAAGTCATTAGACCCGTCATATTTTTTGACGTCAAACTTCGCTATCGACGACATATTCTTTAACCCTTGTTGCCAAAACTACCTTCTTGCAAATTGATTTAATTAGAAACCATAAACCTCGATCACGAACAAATAACCAATCGATAAATTAAAAACCAATTTAATTGATTATATTAAAAATTTGTTCCATACGAAAATACAACAAGTCCTTCTTGTGGTTAACTACTCATCTTCTACGTCTCTAACTTGCAACTTAAAGAAAACTAAAAACCTAGTTTCCTTGCTCGAATCCACGAACCAACCCTCGAACTTCAAGACCACAATAACATGTAGCTCTTGATACCACTTGTTGGACGATTACGACAACAAACCGAAGCTCGATCGCGGAACGCTAGATCGCGGTATGTATCGAGCATAAGTAGCACCTTCAAACGATACCCTTTGAAGAATAAATAAACGAGAAGAACGAAACACTACAAGTTGAACCGAACGATTATATTGTATTACCACAAAACCTCGAACTCGGTTACAAAAAAAAGAATAGAAGAATGCGTGTGTGTTTTGAGCATCACCCCTCACCTCCTTTTATAGGGTGAGGGGATGGATGCCCTAGTCTACACCGACTAGGAATGGGCTTTGGTTCCGGCCAATTCAAACAAACATATAAAGAAAAGACACTTAGCTACCTTCTACTTATCGTATATATTAACTAGACTCGACACTAATACTAACAGTTTCAAAAGCGTGGCTTAAATACTTCTACACAGAATTGGGCGTTTACATCTCATATAGAATGGGTGTATATTTGATGTGTTTGTTGTAGTGTTTGTAGCATAAAATAATTTTTTTCATGTACAAATGTGATTTGTCATTCAATATTTTCATGGTAAAGTAATTCCAAGTTATTGAACTTTATGTTATATGTTGGTTTTCATGGATTTATGATTGTTTGTTTGTACATTCTTATATTTAACTTTGTTTGGAACATATGTTGGTTTTGCGGACTAGGTTATATTCACGAGCAATGTATTAGGTCCGTTATTTTCGGTTCAGGATATATAAAGGGATAGTTTAGTTGACATCAATCTACTTCACTTCCTTAATTATTTCCTATATGCTTATAGGGTTTATGGAGATGTAGCTTGAAATGATTATTGTAAAATCATACCAATGCTAGTTTTTTACTTATGTTTATCAAATAATCTGTCTAATACTTTATACATTGTATAGTAGAACGATCGTTCGGAATGGAGGGTGAGTGAGGTTGGCAGGCCACACAGTAAAGGCCGACGCGACCGACCTCACGCCTTTTTCATGTAAGGATCAGGTCTGCAAATATAGAACCAAAAGCAAACACCATTTTTGGCTGCAACCGTAACCCAAGTCAAGTTACCTTGCCAAGATATCGCCATTGTTGGCTGCAACAATAACTTGAGGAAAACTACCCTGGCAAAATACTGGCATCGGGACATAATGGAAACAAAATACATAAACACGGATATTCTTCATAGTTGGCTTAACAAATAAACAATACACTGGGTGTGCTTGTGGAGGTTGCAGAGGCGAACTACTGTCGCTTGCTAGCATCCTTCCACTTTCCGCGTTATCTCAACCAATTAAAACACAGCTTATACCACACCCTGGGTGCGCCTGTGGAGGTTGCAGAGGCGAGTCACTGTCGCTTTCTACCATCCTTCCACTTTGTGCATTATCTCAACCAATTAAAACGCAGGGTGCTACTTTTCGCGTTGTCTAAACCAACTATCCCTGTAACAAAAACCCCAAAATCAAAACTCCTAATTTTTTAGACAGATTATTCATGCAACAATCAAAAACCCAAAGCATAAACCCAAAACCAATATCTTTAGGCACACAAAACCCTCTTAAAATCAAACCCTGTGGGTGTGATCTGGGAAGATAAATAGATGAATCTTCCAT